>CM069133.1:41261675-41449194 GCA_035221665.1 Okamejei kenojei
GCTTTTTGTTGGTATGACTGTATGGCAAATCAAATACCTCATACGTTGCAAAACATACTTGGCTGATAAAGTATGATTATAATTTTACTTCAGAGTCACGTGAGTGATTCCGTGAAGAAGCCCACCAGTCCGCATGCGCAACATTACGTCTGACGTATGCGCAATGACTGACTGGACAGGTGCGTCGCTCCTTCCAGCGGTAAGTTTAAAACGCTCAGGTAAGTGCTTATACTTTATCTGAGGTCGTTGCTCCCGGTTCGGTTACTATCTTTACAGAGTATTCGAACTTTGCGGAGACTATGTCTAAGATGAAGAGGCGGGCCGCAGCGAAGCCGGCTACAGAAGACCGCGGGCCTGCGGGTAGCGGGCAGCGGCTGATTTCGCCTTCAGGGTTGCTGGCAGAGGAGCCAGCGGCTACAGACTTGGTGCCGACAGTAAGCACCTTGGCTACCCGCAGGGGAGAAAAGCCACCAGGAAGTCTGTCAGGGCCTGGACTGGGATGAGTTGGGCCAGGAGGATTCTCCTCCTTCAATGGGCAGTGTTTTTGGGAGACTGACCCACATGGAGCACCTAATGGAGAGGTTGCTCCAAAGAGATATGCCCGAAAGAAGGGAGCTATCTGAGCCCGGGAATTATGGAGAACCCGTGGCAGCAGCACCTGTCTCAGGGCTGCATAATGTCTCCCTCTACGAGGCCAGTGTTACACTGACTCAGTTTACGGAGGCACAACTGGGGAGCATGCATTAATGCATGAGGGGCTAACCCCGGGAGTACCCCCCATGGCATCCAAATTTGCTATCCTTTCCCAATCCGGGAACCACTGGGGGAGGAATTGGCCATGACCATTAGTGAGATACCCTTTATGCTCACAATAAATACTCAAAGACTAAATCCTGGAAGCAAGAGATTTCTTTATTTTACGAGTCTGCAGACCGGGTGCCTCTCCAACTCGAGACACACTGAAGCCAGGGAGATCATCCCCCTTTATACACAAAATCTTACATTCAATTTCTCCTCCGGACCTCTCTCCAATCAGGGTTGGAGGTGCACAATCTGTAGGTACAACCCACCGTACATCCCCTCGCACCTCCCACATCATACATTGCATGTTCAAACATGTTCATGGTAATGAGCAATTTCTTGACCAGGGGTGTGTTGTAATATTCATTTATTCTATTAAGCATGCTCAGTTGCTCATGACTTGGCCCAGTTTCGCTCAACTCCTAGTGAACCCTCTCAGTTTTCCTATATCAGCACTAAAGCTAAGCTATAGTGACTAGGGTCCCATCCATCACTCCTTTCCACTGATAGGGATTTCTCTACATCACCCCCTTCTCTAGCGAGACAAAGCTATCTCTTCTTACTCAAGGCCTCAAGGATGGGTCTGGCAATTTTCAGACACTGCTGTCAGAATCTCCTCTCCAGCCCCTCTGTTTGAATTCTCTTTAAAACTCCTTTCTTTAATAGGGTTTAATCACTTTATCCCTCACAATCCTCCCTTTTTTCTTTTGCTACGCATACACTGATTAAACCCTCATTTTAAGTTCCTTCAATTCGAACTGACGTAACATCGTCCTAACCTTCTCCTCCTGTAAATCATAAACTTCCCCTGGTCGCATTATCATTATTTTTTGTATTTCCCCTTTCTCTCCCATAGGCATGACTACAGCCTGCATCTGACTTATACTTCTGGTAATAAGTTCCCTAAAACAAGGGATACAACAGGGGATAAAGATCAGTCCAGCCACTGCACATAGAAACACAAGTCCCACCGTTCTCCACCATGTTCCTCCGAGGATAGAATCCCACCATTGGGTTCCCATAATCGAATTCCACTTTTGTATTGGAACATGCGCCAACTTCCGGATCCCTTCTGATATGTCCATCACTGCCTGTCCATTATCATCGATGTTCAAACAGCAATTAGAGAGGTTGAATTTCCCGCATTACCCCTCCTTCTTCTGCCAGAAGGTAATCTAGGGCTAACCTGTTCTGGTATATTGCTGTTCTCATCTGCGTCTGCTGCTTTGCCAGCATCTCCAGCGCCCCCGCAGTTTGGTTGGTAATTACCTCCCAGTACTACCTGTAGCCTTATGATCCGGTTTAAACATATATACTGGTGTTCGGTAGCCCCAGGATCCATCTTGTGCCCAAGTGGCTGGTCCGTAGTATGAGATGATTCTTGCTGGTGGCCACTCATCATCTTCCCATTCTCCAATGTCTATTTTCCTCTTTTTCCGATATAGGTCATCAAATACAGGTGTTCCTAACGACTGGCCTTCTTTGGGGTTTAACAGGAAGAATCCAGGTTGTACCAGTCCAATAAAACAAGTCCCACTCCAATTCATCGGTAACATCGAGTATGCCTTGTATCCGCATATCCATAACAATCCTTCAGGGGCCGGTCCACTAGAGGCAACCTTGTTCCATACATCTCGCAATACTGGGATCCCCTGATAAGGGTTTATTCCCGGTGCAGTTCCATAGTCCGGCTGATTCCACTCCATCAATCTCCATCCGATAGCGCAGTTTTTCCCATATTTCTTAGTTAGATACTATTTAGGCTCCTTCTGGCCACCACACTCGGGACTGATTTGGCCACTGGGTGACGATGCGCTGGCAGGGGCTGCTGCCTACTAGGACGGCATCCTTTGCCCAGGGCCTAGCGATACACTCAGTCCCGACCGGAGCATCTGTCAGGACCATACCTGGGGATCTCGGTCTTGTCCAGCTGTCAGGTTCCACCCCATCAGGTCCCATATTTCAACAATGGATCCTCTCCACGGCCAACGTGAATTCATCAGTGGTCCTCCGCAGACCCAACAGTTAGTCACATTCAGGGTCCCAGCTATCCGGGTGGCCCAAGTCCACAAACAGGTTTTTTTTCTCCTTCAGGGATTTCGATCTGCTTCTTGATTTCTTTCGTACAGTGTCTGGTGCACTTGAGGCTGAGTATGTGGGGGAGGGGGGAGGCTTCGTGACTACTACCTTAGTAATCTCTTTCACTACTTCCTCCTTCGTCTTATCTATTGCCCCTTTTATGATCTGAGAAGGGAAAACTAAACTGTACACAAACGCATCTCTCTCCCCTTGGGCAGGTAACGGCCCCAAACTTCCCTATATACCCCCTATTGCCTGCCATCAAATACTCCTTTCCCCCCTCTTTACAAATGATTCTATTCTTTCGGTCATGGCATGCTTTATTCACATGGGAATGATAGGTAAATGATCTGGTTATTACCCTCTGTATTGAATAGGATGATAACATTTATCACAATTATTAATACCTTTTACAACAATTACATACAAAGCAAACAATACCACGACTGCTCCTTTCATACTGTCAGTTATACATTCAATGCTTTTCTTTTTAAAATTACTGTTAGGGGCTTACTTCCCGGCTTCACCGTCCACTGTTCCTCCTCCTCAGGAACGGGTGGATCGACGGGTCCTTTAACCCGATCGCGTGGGTCCACCCTTTTTCTTTTATTCGTATTGCTGTCTCGGTTGTCAGTAATACTAGGTACGGTCCAGTCCACCTGGGCTGGAGTTTCTCCTCCTTCCAATTTTTGACCAGTACCCAGTCGCCGGCCTTTACAGCATGTATTGGAAAGTCAAGTGGCGGGCTTTGAGCCTAATAATCCTTTTGCTTTTAATTATGTAAGGGAACGAGATACAGCCAGTAAATAGTTCCTTGAGAATACATCACTGCCCTCTATGGTGGGTATTCCTTCTATCTTTCCCAAATAAGGTAACCCAAACAACATTCCATAGGGGAACACTGCTAACTTTGCATGGGGTCTCCGTTGCTTTTCTCAAAGCCTTTCTGTTTCCCTACTGCTCCAAACATATGCCAGACTCCATGTACATATGCCTGCTCTTAAAGCCTTAATTTCTGCCAATTGAGCTAAGCAAGATTGGCAGGCAAGCTTCCAATTTGATCCCGAGCTATAGCTTTTACTTCTTTAGATATTACTCGTCCAAAATATTCTACCTGCTGCTGACAAAACAAAAACTTCTTACTTGATACATCATGACCTCCTGTGGCCATCTTTTCCAAGATAATTACAATGTCTCTTTCTCACGTTGCTCCTCACTTGTGGAACAAACCAACAAATCATTCACATACTATATCAACACCTTCCAAATCTGCCTACAACATCTGATTAAAAACACGGCGCTAGTATTTAAAACGCTGCCGCATCCTAGCCTAGGTGTATTTAATACCTTCTTCTTAATGTTCTTACCATAGCTATGTTCACCATTATCTTAATATTATTATTAAGATCATTATTATTATTATTATCATTATTATTATTTCCTGATTATCGTACCTGTTCACATCCCCAACACACCTTATCCATTACCTATCTCCTTACTAGCCTTGTCTGGGCTCAGATCCAGATTTATTTCACTCCCGATAGGGCATTTGAGAAAAACACTCTCCCAAATACATTTATTATTGGCATGGAATCTCTGGCCCCTGTTTGGCTCTGTCATAGGACTCACTGTGTGTCGGTGCATCACTTATTCCAGACTTCAACCAGGTCTGTTGTTACTGACAACATTGTCTTTCCTTTTTCACGCTCTTTCTTTCTAAAGCAGTCTCATCAATTCATCCCTCTGCTTTCCACTTTAATCCTTTCTGATCTGCCTTCTTTCTCATTCTAAACTCAATGTCTTACTTCTCAGATAGTTTATCCTCCTTTGCAAATTTATTCACCTTCCTTTTAAAATCTTCCACTGACTTCTCGATCCTCATATTTTACCACCACCTCTTCTACCCTCGGGTAATGTCATCACTTTCCCTTCTACCCCTGAGATTCTAACCTGTTTTTTTTTTTTACCCCAATCTCATTCCTTCTGGTACCTTAGTTATACTCGATCTTTCTGCTCCCGAATCTACCATAAAATATCATATCCTCTCCCTGGGGTCCTAATTTTCAAATTTACCAGAGGTTCCCGTGTGTATCCTATACACCCCAGGGAGCGGAACCCCTGACTCCCCTATTCTTCCTCCATGAGTGCGTACGACTGCACCTCCCGTCGTCGCTTAGGACATTCCCTCTTGAAATGACCCTCCTCTTTACAATAATAACACCAGGGTGGCCCCATGTACCACCCTCCTGATCCTTGTTCCTTGTTCTCCCGGGGACCCCCAACTTCGGTCCCTCCATTCACCTCTTCCTCGTCCTCCAATACTACTTGCTGTACTGCTTGCAACATCATTTTTGCCTTTCCCTTCTGTTTCTCCTCATCCCGTCTTACATATCTCTTTTGAGCCTCTGTTAACAACTGATTCAATGGTTTTTTCATTCCAATCTTCCAATTTTTCCAATTTATTTCTAATATCTGGCCATGATTTTGTTACAAAAATTAACCTTCAACAACTGCTGACCTGCAGTCTTATCAGGGTCTATCCTCGAATACTGCTGGACATTTTTCCTTAACCTTTGTAAAAACACTGTCGGAAGTTCGTCCTTGTTCTGCTGATTTTCAAAAGCCCGTTCGAAATTCTGTCCCCTGGGAACGGCTTCTCTAATTCCCTTGATTATTATCTCCCTGAGATCTCTTATACTTTTTCTTCCTTCCCCTGTTTGGTTATTTCAAGTCGGCGCATCAGCCTGCAACCCCTTCTCCTGCCTGTCTGACCATCTGTCTTTCTTCTGAAGTAAACAAACTTCCCCTTATTGACATCATTGTCTGCCAACTATCCGTTTTGTTTTTCTGGGCCCCATTAATTTATTACCCTTCTCCAACCAGAATGTTTATCTAAACAAACCATAAAAGCTGCTTGTTGTTCAGCAATTACTTATTTCTAATTTTGTTCAAACCATTCCCCCTACAAATACATACGACTAACAATTTGCCAAATTAACTTTACTGAAAAGAAATCTATAGAAGCCAAGCAACCTACATTTTCCAACTTCCCCTTTTTAAGTTGCGATGATTCAAAGCATTGTCCGTTACCTTACAATAACCTCCCCCATTGCTTACAATTCCTTAAAGGAACACACACAGACACCCTTACAACATGGCCCACAGCAAACAAACCTATCACATATACAAACTTCCTCATTCATACAAAACCGGTTTTTACATTAGTTCCATTCTTACTTCAATGAGATTGTTTGAAACAACTTAATATTTTTCATAAAAACGTTTTTGGCCCTAGGAACTGATCTATTTGTTCAGACCAGTCCCAAGGGGTCTTCCAATAAACTTTTCATCTCCTTTTTAAAGTTCCTCACCCCCATACTGGTGAGAGGCACATAGTTTCCTTACTCTTTACCCCGGGTGTTCCCTTCACCCCATCCAACATTCGCCCCAACGGACTATCCGGGCGGAATGTTAGGCTCCATATCAGTATGAGCCTCATCCCGGTTCCCCGGACCCTTACGTCTCCCGTTCCGGTTTCCCATTACCTTGTCGGACTATTCCCGTCCGACAAACCCCGATCGCCCAGCAATACTTAATAGTCGTTTTTCTTACCTGGGTCCTGTGCACAAGAATCACTCGACCGTCCCGTACGTATTTTACCTTACACCCCCTCTTGCTCCGGAGTCTTTTCACCGGATATCACTCGCTCAAACTGCTGATGGCAAGCAAGGAGATCAGAGACTGCTGAAATCAGCAGGGTGCACCTTCCCCTCCTTCCTTGCCTCCACCAAGCAGCCGGAGTGGCGATCGCGGACGAGCCCCCAATTTGTAAGATACCCTTTATGCTCACAATAAATACTCAAAGACTAAATCCTGGAAGCAAGAGATTTCTTTATTTTACGAGTCTTTTTTTTTATTTTTTTTTTTTATTTATTTATTATAGAAACAAAATAACAACCAGTTACATTATATTTCAGTAGTAAAAAATACATAGTCCTAAATAACTGATTCATACTAATAATATTATTTATACTGTATTATCCTTAGTTATAGATTTCAGAGTTATGTATTTTATATAATTAGAGATACATAATACTACTAATACATTCACAATATTAGCATTATACTCGTACTATTAGTAATTATCATTTTATTTCTAATTTTATTAAGTATAAAGACCAAATTTTATGATATTATTGATACAAAAAGTTAATAAATCTTATATAATTCTTATTATTTCTTCCTAATGTTAACAATATTTATTTTATCGCTAAATTTAAAATTATTGTACCATTAAAAGTATATAATTTTATATAATTAAAAATATAAAATACTAAGAAATGCTAATAATACTAACAATGTTCTTATAAATCTAATAATATTTATATTAATTCTAATATTAAGATAGTGTGTTTCTATATTTTACGAGTCTGCAGACCAGGTGCCTCTCCAACTCGAGACACACTGTAGCCAGGGAGATCATCCCCCTTTATACACAAAATCTTACATTCAATTTCTCCTCCGGACCTCTCTCCAATCAGGGTTGGAGGTGCACAATCTGTAGGTACAACCCACCGTACATCCCCTCGCACCTCCCACATCATACATTGCATGTTCAAACATGTTCATGGTAATGAGCAATTTCTTGACCAGGGGTGTGTTGTAATATTCATTTATTCTATTAAGCATGCTCAGTTGCTCATGACTTGGCCCAGTTTCGCTCAACTCCTAGTGAACCCTCTCAGTTTTCCTATATCAGCACAAAGCTAAGCTATAGTGACTAGGGTCCCATCCATCACTCCTTTCCACTGATAGGGATTTCTCTACATCACCCCCTTCTCTAGCGAGACAAAGCTATCTCTTCTTACTCAAGGCCTCAAGGATGGGTCTGGCAATTTTCAGACACTGCTGTCAGAATCTCCTCTCCAGCCCCTCTCTGTTTAAATTCTCTTTAAAACTCCTTTCTTTAATAGGGTTTAATCACTTTATCCCTCACAACCATTAATTATATGGCCTCTCACCAACTCCAAGATCAGGCCATGGAAGATACCATGTCCAAATACCATACCACAGAAAACTGTGCCTCATTGAATGTCCCGGCAGTGAATCGTTCCATCTGGGGACACATTGGAGGGGGCGTCAGAGCCCAGGAGGTAAAATTACAAAAAATCTAAAGATAACTTGCCTCCGGCATAACTGCCTTTGCCAGGTCGATGGATGGGGGGGGCCTTCTCTCTTCAGCAGGACGGTATGGCATTAATGTGCAATGCACATTTGAGATCAATTCCCTCCGAAAGAATGCCATCCGTCCTACTCTAAACCCAAAATTTGCAGCTTTGTGCATGGCCAGAAACGTCCAGCCGCCAACCCTCGTGTTCGGGGAAGACCTGCCTAAGCAGCTCAGGGAGCTGGATGATGAGGCCAAAATGGTCGGCCTTATGAAGGCCTCAACACCTTCCAAGACTTCATCCTTCTGGCGGCAATACCCCTACCCTCCTCTCTCACCAGATGGTTCGCCGGATATGTTGGGCATTAGGAACATCAGGCACAGAGGCCTATTTTAGGGCAGGGCCCAAGCCGGGCCATGTTCAAGATGCGCGGATAGCGCCTCCAACAGCCCTACCCCCCAGACCTCGGGGGGCAGAAGCAAACACCTTACTGCCGATAACCACTGAGGTAAGTGAGTCTGGTTGTTTACGTAACACATTTTCGATGGATCAGTTACAAGTTGGAGAGAGATTACAATTTTTCTTACATGAATGGCATTGGATAACATCTGACCTGTTAAGACTGAGCAAAATACATGGTTTCCAAATTGATTTCCTTTTCAATTCGCCTCCACCAACATAGCATACACCGAGCCACACTTTTATTCCTTCACAACAATAATGCACAAGCAGAAATCATATCTTTACTCAAGAAAGGGGTAATTGAGAAGTCGAGTCATGAGTCTCACCAATTTGTGTCCAATATATTTACTAGGCAATAGAAAGATGGAGGATGCCGAATCATCATTGATTTGACTGAGCTTAACACCTTTGTGCAGTATAAACACTTCAAAATGGAAAACTTTGTTACTGCCAAACAACTGGTTTCCAAGGGATATTACATGGCATGCATCAACCTAAAAGATGCTTACTATCCAGTGGCCATTCATGCAGATGACAGGAGATATTTGAAGTTTTGCTGGATGGGGCAATTGTGGCAGTTTAAAGCATTGCCTAATGGGTTAACCTCAGCCACCAGACTATTCACTAAATTGCTAAAACCAGTCCTGGGGCTACTCAGGGCACAGAATCATATAGCCATGGCATACTTGGATGAAATCTTAATCATTGGGAAAACTATGGAATTAGCTGAATTATCTGTGTCAGCTACCAAACTCATTTTTTAAAGACTGGGGTTCCTAATCCATCCAGTTAAGTCCAAATTGGTACCATCTAGAGTGATTGATTATTTGGGATTCACCGTTAACTCAGTTCACATGTCAGTTGACTCTGCCTTGGAGCAAGCAATTAGATTTAATTGAAGCCTGCAGCAACCTCATTGTTAAGAACAAACCATCTATTGGACATGTGGCCAGTATACAGTGGCTTGCAAAAGTATTCATACCCCTTGAACTTTTCCACATTTTGTCACATTACAACCACAAACGTAAATGTATTTTATTGGGATTTTACGTGATAGACCAACACAAAGTGGTGCATAATTGTGAAGTGGAAGGAAAATTATATATGGTTTCCAAATTTTATTACAAATAAAAAACTGAAAAGTGTGGCGTGCAAAAGTATTCAGCCGCCCTGAGTCGATACTTTGTATAATCACCTTTCGCTGCAATTACAGCTGCAAGTCTTTTGGGGTATGTCGCTACCAGCTTTGTACATCTAGAGACTGACATTTTTGCCCATTCTTCTTTGCAAAATAGCTCAAGCTCAGTCGGATTAGATGGAGAGCGTCTGTGAACAGCAATTGTCAAGTCTTGCCAGAGATTCTCAATTGGATTTAGGTGTGGACTTTGACTGGGCCATTCTAACACACGAATATGCTTTGATCTAAACCATTCCATTGGAGCTCTGGCTGTATGTTTAGGGTTGTTGTCCTGCTGGAAGGTGAACCTCCACCCCAGTCGCAAGTCTTTTGCAGACTCTAACAGGTTTTCTTCCAAGATTGCCCTGTATTTAGCTCCATCCATCTTCCCATCAACTCTGAGCAGCTTCCCTGTCCCTGCTGAAGAAAAGCATCCCCACAGCATGATGCTGCCACCACCATGTTTCACAGTGGGGATGGCGTGTTCAGGGTGATGTGCAGTGTTAGTTTTCCACCACACATAGCGTTTTGCATTTATGCCAAAAACTTCAATTTTGGTCTCATCAGACCAGAGCACCTTCCTGCACATGTTTGCTGTGTCCCCCACATGGCTTGCGGCAAACTGCAAATGGGACTTCTTATGGCTTTGTTTCAACAATGGCTTTCTTCTTGCCACTCTTCCATAAAGACCCGATTTGTGGAGTGCACGACTGATAGTTGTCCTGTGGACAGATTCTCCCACCTGAGCTGTAGATCTCTGCAGCTCCTCCAGAGTTACCATGGGCCTCTTGGCTGCTTCTCTGATCAATGCTTTCCTTGCCCGGCCTGTCAGTTTATGTGGACGGCCATGTCTTGGTAGGTTTGCAGTTGTGCCATATTCTTTCCATTTTCGGATGATGGATTGAACAGTGCTCCGTGAGATGTTCAAAGCTTGGGGTGTTTTTTTATAACCTAACCCTGCTTTAAACTTCTCCACAACTTTATCCCTGACCTGTCTGGTGTGTTCCTTGGGCTTCATGATGCCCAAGGAACATTGTCTGTTCACTAATGTTCTCTAACAAACCTCTGAGGCCTTCACAGAACAGCTGTATTTATACTGAGATTAGATTACACACAAGTGGACTCTATTTACTAATTAGGTGACTTCTGAAGGCAATTGGTTGCACTGGATTTTATTTAGGGGTATCAGAGTAAAGGGGGCTGAATACTTTTGCACGCCACACTTTTCAGTTTTTTATTTGTAAAAAGATTTGAAATCCATGTATCATTTTCCTTCCACTTCACAATTATGCGCCACTTTGTGCTGGTCTATCACATAAAATCCTAATAAAATACATTTACGTTTGTGGTTGTAACGTGACAAAATGTGGAAAAGTTCAAGTGGTATGAATACTTTTGCAAGTCACTGTAATTGGCAAATTAGTGGCTGCTTTCCCCGCTGCTCAGTTCGGCCCTTCGCACTACCAAAATTTACAATGTGCAAAGGAGCAGGCACTTAAACTTCATAGAGGTCACTTCGATAGACCCATGCAGTTGCCAGCTGAAGCCATTTCTGAGTTAAAATGGTGGTTGACCAATATTCGGTTTTGCTCTAGTACTATTTTAGTTGATACACCATCAATTATCCTGCAAACTGATGCCAGTGCTCTAGGTTGGGGTGCTACCAACACCGTCTCAAGCTGTGGTGGCAGATGGAATCTGCAGGAATCATCGATGCTTCAGTCGCATGGTATTAACTACCATGTTGTTGGAAGCACTCTATGGGTTAAAGGCTTATTGTAGCAATATGCATCATGTGCATGTTCAACTTCAGGATGACAACACTACAGCAGTGGCATACATTAATCACATGGGTGGAAGTAAGTCTGCGTCCTGTGATAAATTGTCAAACCTCATTTGGCACTGGTGTATTACGAGAAACATCTGGGTTTCAGCTATCTACTTACCAGGTAGATATAACATGGTGGCAGACACCAGGTCACGAGAATTCAATGACAACAACGGATGGATGTTGAATCATGAAGTCTTTAACGACATTGTCATTCAGTATGGTGTACCGGACATTGATCTGTTTGCATCCAGACTAAATCATCAGTTACCAAATTACGATTCATGGGAACCAGACACAGGGGGGCAGTAGCAGTAGATGCATTTTTGCTACACTGGGGTGGAAAGTTCTTATATGTGTTTCCCCCATTTGCCTCATCAGTCGATGCTTGGTCAAGATCAAGCAAGACTCCGCCTCTGGCATATTGTTAGTACCAGACTGGCCTACTCAGCATTGGTTCCCACTCGCCCTAGCCATGATTACACAGCCTTTTATGGCTGTCCCCAAAAGCAGAAATCTGCTGGTACATCCTGTGACAGGGGAAAGCCACCCTCTTCATGACCAAATAAATGTATTGATTTGCAGATTCTGAGGAGACCATTCCTGGGGCTCGGACTTTCAGATCGTACAGTAGATGTGATCACTGCGGCCTGGAGGAAGAGCACCCAGATACGGTACATCATTCATATAAGGAAATGGGAGATGTACTGCTTCCATTACGGATGTTTTGGAGTTTCTTTCTACACTATTCTATGATAAGAAACTCAGTTATAGTGCCATTAATAGTGCTAGGAGTGCTTTATCATCTTACTTATGGCCAGGGTCAGGGAACCACGTTGTCGGAACTCACCCCTGAATAACCAGATTGATGAAGGGCATTTTTAACTCTACTCCCCCTAGGCCCAGATATTCACAGATATGGGATGTGAGCATGGTCCTCACGCTGCTCCGTCAGTGGGCACCAGCTTCATCTCTGTCTCTGCCTAATCTCACACTTAAGGTAGTCAAGCTCATGGCGCTGGTCTCAGCACAACGGGTCCAGACGTTAAACAAACTTAGACTGGACAGCATGGTAACATCTTTTGACAACATCACCTTTTTTGTTGATGATCTTATAAAGCACAGCAGACCAGGGATGTTGGGGTTCAAATTAAAAGTTTTATGGCTTATCCCTTAGACCAACGGTTGTGTGTGGTAGCTCACATACTTCAATACATTAAGGTCACTAAGAGCCTCAGAGGCTCGGAATTATCCTTATTCATCAGCCACACCACACCTCATAGGAAGATTACCGTGCAGACCATTTCTAGATGGATAAAACAGGTTCTGGCACGTGCAGGGGTGGACACTGACACTTTTAAACCTCATTCCACCAGGGCTGCGTCTACGTCAGCAGCGAGGGATATGGACATCTCTCTTGACCACATTCAAGCGGCTGCGGGATGGTCTAATGAACTGATGTACCAAAAGTTTTATAACAAACCTATCGCCAGACCTGGGACTTTTGCTAATTCTGTTTTAGGTTCTGTTTTATAGTTTCCCCCTGGGTGAGAGGGGTCACTATTGCTTTTCTTTGATTATTAAAGTATCAGCATTTTTATCTATGTCATGTTTGAATGCATTAATTATTCTCACCCATCCTGGTCAATTGATGCAGTGTGTGACACATGGACTCGTTTTCACGGCATGAAATCACAGAGCTTCAAAATCTTCACGGAATCACTCACGTGACTCCGAAGTAAAATAGTAAGATTAAACGAGAACTTACCAGTTTGAAGTTTGATCTTTATTTTATGAGGAGTTACGATGAGGGATTACATGCCCTCTGCTCCCAACCCTCGTATCATAAAGGTCATCTGGTAGTTTCTAGTTTACTCTAATCTTACTATGTTACTTCAACTACTGTTATCTGTGATTTCACACCGCTGTTTTGAAGATTGACATGCATGCGGACTGGCGGGCTTCTTCACGGAATCCCTCATCCCTATTGCAGAGGATGCTCGATAAGGACACACTCCTGGAGGAGGAGTGGTGTTCATGCCAGGCTGTTGGAGAGCCTGTGCCAGCAGCACCTGAAATAGGGCTGCATGATTACCCACTCATGGAGGAGGAGGGTTTGCCAGCTCAGGGGCATACTGATGCCAAGTCAGTGGCTGAACAGAGCCCAAAGGCAAGAGGTTTTAATCTTACTATGTTACTTCAACTACTGTTATCTGTGATTTCACACCGCTTCTTTGAAGATTGACGCGCATGCGGACTGGCGGGCTTCTTCACGGAATCCCTCATCGTAACTCCTCATAGAATAAAGATCAAATTTCACACTGGTAAGTTCTCATTTAATCTTGCTATTATAATTATGATCTGTGGAGCATGTTACCATAGAGGGTTGTGGAGGCCAAGTCAATGGATATTTTTAAGGCAGAAATAGACAAGTTCCTGATTACAATAGATGTCATGTGTTATGGGAGAAGGCAGGAAATTGGGATTAGGTGGCAGAGATCAGCCATGATTGAATGGTGGAGTAGACTCAATGGGCCGAATGGCCTAATACTACACCTATAACATGTGAATTTGTGAACTAGTGGGTCCATCGGTTTCTGTAAATTTTCCCTAAAGTGTAGGATAGCAGTAGTGTACGGGGTGAACACTGGTCGGTGCAGACTCAGTGGACCTAAGGGCCTGTTTCCACGCTGTATCTCCAAACTAAACTAAACTAAACTAAACTATATAATCCTGTGCACTTTTGAATAGCAAGAACATTTTGTTTGGTTTTTGGGCCAATGTTTATCTGTGAACCAGCAGCCGTAGAAACAGGTTGTCTCATCACTTATCTCATTGTTGCCAGCAGGGCATTGCAGTTTGCAAATTGGCTGCTACACTTCTTGTGGTACAAGAGTGACTACATATTGAAAAGAAATTCCTTTGATGTACTTGAGGGCACCCTGTGATGTTAAGTGGTGCATTATAAGTGCAACATTTATTTCCCAACAAACTTGTTTTAAGGGAGAATCATGCCAGTAAGCTCACAGGCAGACCAGCCATGGTCTGGAGATAGAAATGAGCATGATGATATCTGGCCATGTTTGGGGAAACAAGGAAACAAGGAATTTTGGATGTGTAGAAAGGAACTGCACATGGAAACATGGAGTTTCCCTCAACGGGACAGGCAATATCTCTGGAGAGAAGGAATAGGTGACGTTTCAGGTCGAGACCCTTCTTCAGTCTGAAAGAAGGTCTCGATCCGAAACGTCACCTATTCCTTTTCTCCCAGGAATTCCAGGATGTTGGTTTAGAAGGATAGGCACAAGGTGATGGGGTGACAGTGGATGAGGCGGCATCTCTGCAGAACATGAATTGGTGACGTTTCAGTTCTAGACGCTTCTCCCGACTCTTTGTGGTAAGGGTGCAAATGGAAAACCGGATTTGACCGGATTCACGTGAGTGGCTACATGAAAAAGTACCTCGTCCAGCTGCACGTGCGTCATTACATCAGACGCATTGGTGCAGGCGACCGGTTGGAGCAGCAGATTGGTAAGTTTAAAACACCTCAAGGTAAGTGGAAAACTGAGCCTGGAGGTCGCTTTATGTATTTGCGGTTGAGTTTCAGGACTTACAGGTTTTTCAAGATGCAGAAAGCAGCAAAGTTGAAGGCGAGGCGACCTATTGGTAAAAGTTTGGAGGACCGCGGAGTGCGAGTAGCGGGTGCCCGCATAGCTCACCAAATCCGTCGCCAGCAGGGGGGCTTGCGACAGCAGATACGTTGCCTGTGAGCAGCATTGCTGCGCCGGTAGCGCGTAAGGCCACAGCAAAGTCTGCTAGGCCCATTGACCCAGAGTCGGGCCTGGAGGCTTCACCTCCGCAAGGGGAGTCCGTTTGCTCACGGCTCTCCCAGATCGAGCTCCTATTGCAGAGAATGCTCAATAAGGACGCACTCCGGGAGGAGGAGTGGTGTTCACGCCAGGCTGTTGGAGTGCCTGTGCCAGCAGCACCTGGAATAGGGCTGCATGATTACCCACTCATGGAGGAGGAGGGTTTGCAGGCTCAGGGGTATACTTATGCCGAGTCAGTGGCTGAACAGAGCCCAAAGGGTGAAGGACAATAGGTTTTAATACGTAACCTAGCTGCAACTTTTGCGATCCCCAGAGAAGCAGGGGAACCATTGGGGGAGGAGTTGGCAACTACCATCCAGTATATGCTCTCCCATCAGCTCCAAGAGCTGGCAACGGACGACACTGCTAAGAGGTATGAAACCCCAGTTAACTGTGGGTTGTTGAGGGTGCCGGTGGTCAACCATGTCATATGGGGCCAAATAGGGGTTGCAATGCGGGCACAAGAGATAAGGCTCCAGAGGGTGCTCAAGTTGCTTGCAGCAGGAATCACTGCGTTCGCCAGAACGGTGGATGAGGGGCACATGATGGAGGTTCATCAGGATGCTTTGAGGCTCCTGTGCAGTGCACATTTTGAAATGAACTGCATGAGAAAGAGTGCCATACGCCCAGCCATTCACCCAAAATTTGCAGCACTGTGCAAACCAAACAATATACAACTGCCTAATCTGTTGTTTGGGGAGGACCTCGCAAAGCAAGTAAAATAACTTGATGAGGAGGCAAAAATTGTGGGCCTCATAAAAACAAGCAGCAAAATAGGCAGGAGGGTTTTCCCCTATAGATTGGGGTGCTATGACAATGGCTGGTGCAGGGACGAGCCGTTCATTCCCGAACACACACAGCTGGCTGTCTGCCGCAGGCACACAGGGAAGGATGAATTTCCCTACGAGGGGTCGGGGGCAACAAGCGCTGTCAGGAAATGTGCAGTTAAGAGATTTTGCTCCTGAGGAAAACAAATTAAGTTGGAAAGATGTTCAAGTTGTGGGCAGATTACACTTGATCCTCAATCAATGGCAGGAGATAACATCAGATTTGTTTGTGATGGGCAGTATAGAGGGGTTCAAAATTGAATTCTACCCTACTGTGTGTACACCCACTCAGCATGTCCCATGTCAAACACTCATGTTTTCACAAGAAGAGAATATGCAGATACATGCAGAACTTGAGATATTATGCAAAAAAGGAGTTATTGAGAAGTTGGTTCATCAATCCTAGGTCTAAAAAGGATGGAGGATGTAGAATCATTCTGGACCTGACGAGCCTGAACCCTTTTGTGCAGTAAAGACATTTCAAAATGGAAACTTTTTCTACTGCTCTTCAGCTGGTTTCCAAAGGATGTTATATGGCAAGCATAGATCTTAAAGATGCATATTACTCAGTGTCTGTTCATTGTGATGATAGGAGGTATTTGAAGATTAGCTGGATGAATCAGTTATGGCAATTCAAAGCACTGCCTAATGGATTAACCTCAGCTCCTAGATTGCTTACCAAATTGTTAAAACCTGTTCTAGGGCTACTCCGAGCTCAGGGGCATGTTGTAATGGCCTATTTAGATGATATCTTAATTGTCGGAAAGACTCGGAATGCAGCTGAATCATCTGTTTCAGTTGTTATACTCACTTTTGAGCAATTGGGGTTCATCATTCATCCAGATAAATCCAAATTAACACCAGTTAAAATTATTGATTACTTGGGCTTTACCATTAACTCAGATCACATGTTAGTGACTCAGCCCAGTGACAAAAGGCAGCAGTTAATTGAAGGTTGTATCAAGTTCCTTGGTGAACAAAGACCTTCAATTAGACAGGTGGCCAGTTAAATTGGTAAGTTGGCGGCTGCTTTTCTTGCTGTGCAGTTTGGACCTCTGCATTATCAACACTTACGACGAGCAAAAGAACAGGCACTGAGGACACATGCAGGTGATTTTGACAGGCCCATGGGATTGCCAGCTGAAGCCATTTCAGGAATACAAAGGTGGATCACAAATGTCTCAAGTTGTTCCAGGGAAGTCTTCCATAGTCTTACCGACTGATGTTAGTGCTCTAGGTTGGAGTGCTACTGATATGTCTTCCAGTTGTGGAGGCAGATGGAATAGTGATGAGACATCCCTTCTGCAATTGCGAGGGATCAATTATTTAGAGCTTTTGGGAACTTTTTATGGGTTTAAAGCTTATTGCTCTGCCAAGAGTCACTTGCATGTGCAGGTTCAAATTGACACTACACTACAGCAGTGGCATATGTTAATCACATGGGTGGAGTCAAGTCGGAATCTTGTGACAGATTGGCTAATCATATCTGCAGCTGATGCATTTACAAAAACATTTGGCTTTCAGCAATCTACTTACCAGGTAGATTCAACATAGTGGCAGACACAATTTCATACCAATTCAATGACAACATAGAATGGATGTTGAGTTGGGACATATTTAATGATGTGGTTGCTTGATATGGAATACCAGATATTGATTTGTTTGCATGGAGACTAAACCATCAGTTGCCTAAATACGTTTCATGGGAACCAGATCCTGGCACAGCAGCGGTCAATGCATTCCTGCTGCATTGGGGTGGAATGTTTTTATGTGCATTTCCTCCATTCTGTCTCATCAGTCGATGCCTGCAAAAAATCAAGCAGGACTCCGCGTCAGGAGTATTGGTAGTGCCAGACTGGCCCACTCAGCCATGGTTCCCTCTCGTGTTGCAGATGGCTATTCAGCCTCATATGATTGTTCGCAAACATAAAAACCTACTGGTGAATCCGGTAACTGCCGATCAACATCCTTTACATGATCGTATTGATCTGTTAATTTGCAGATTCTAAGAAGGCCATACCTGGGGAGAGGACTGTCTGATCGCATCGTAGATGTTCTCATGTCGGCCTGGAGGGATAGTACCCAGAAGCAGTACATCTCCTCGATAAGAAAGTGGGAGGTGTTCTGCTTAAAGCAGAATATTTCATATCAAACTGCAGGCATCCCAGATGTGCTGGAGTTCTTGTCAATTCTCTATTTCGATCAAAAGTTAAGCTATAGTGCGATCAATACAACCAGAAGTGCTCTGTCTTCTTATTTACCCATGGTGTCAGAATTACATTCAGTGGGGACACATCCGTTAGTCTCTAGATTTATGAAGGGAGTTTTTAATTCTAATCCTCCTAGGCCCAGGTATTCGGTTATCTGGAATGTAAGCAAAGTTCTTATGCTCCTTCGCCAGTGGACTCCTGTCACAGTCCTATCTCTAGCCAAACTAGCCATGAAGGTGGCCATGCTTGTGGCGTTGGTATCAGCCCAATGTGTGCAGACATTACAGAAGCTGCGGCTAGACAGGATGGAGGTATCAGCAGATGCCATCATTTTTTATGTTTATGATCTGCTCAAGCAGAGTAGAATAGGGGTGACACGGTGTAAGATTGTCTTTTCAGCATACCCCAAGGATTCCTGCCTGTGTGTGGTGTCATATTTGTTCCATTACATTGAGGCTACCAGAACCCATAGAGGAACAGAGTCAGCATTATTTATTAGCCACAAAAAAACACACAGTAAGGTGTCTGTGCAAACAATTTCAACTTCAGCGCCCAGGGCGATGGACGTTCCTATAGACCATATCCTCGCGGCCGCAGGATGGTCCAGTGAGCTGATGTTCCAGAGATTTTATCATGTCAATTGCAAGGGTGGGGGTATTTGCTGATTCTGTTTTAATTTCAGTTATATAATTTCCCCCTGGGATAGAGGGGTTGCTATTGTTTTCTTTAAAAAAATAACCCGTTAATTCGTTTAAGCAATGTTATGATTGATGCATTATTGATTATTTAATTATGTTGAGTCAATCAATGCAGTGAGAGGCCGGGATTTGTATCTGCGGCATGAAATCACAGAGCTTTGAAATCTTCACGTAGTCACTCATGTGACTCCGAAGCAAAATAGTAAGATTAAATGAGAACTTACCAGTTTGAAGTTTGATCTTTATTTTATGAGGAGTTACGATGAGGGACTACATGCCCTCCGTTCCCAACCCTCATCAATGTCATCTGGTAGTTCTAGTCTTCTGTTATCTTATTATTATACTTCAGTCACTATTACCTGTTTCACACCGCTGCATTGAAGATTGACGCATGTGCGGCTGGACGGGGTTCTTCTTCACATAGTCCCTCATCGTAACTCCTCATAAAATAAAGATCAAACTTCAAACTCGTAAGTTCTCATTTAATCTTACTATTTCCCCTTTCACAATTCTGCAGCAGAAATTAAATCAATTAAAGCAAGAACACAAATCCTGCTCCTTTGGTCACAAAGCTCAACTCCAGTCTCAACGATCAGTCCTTGGTGCCAATCTTCTTATTGAGTCCACACACAAGATGAGAAGTTGTTCAGCCGGAGCTGAACACACTTCTCGGCATCCGCATCCAATGGTGTCTGTCTTGTCGCCTCTTGTGCTTCTTGTGCGTGGTGGGGGAAATATTGGTGGGAACAGGGCCGCAACGTGGACGGTCTTTCCTTGACCCCTATTGGTACCAATGTGTTTGGCAGTTTGAACAAGCAAATTATGTCTGAATGGTGGAGATTGCCCCACTCGAGATGGCTGCTCAGACCAACAGATTTCCCCCCCCCCCTGATTGGGTAGAAGGTGTTACACCACGCAGATGGGTGGATAGTTTGGGCAGTGGTGCACATTTCCTACCGTTCCTTGGCTTCAGGTATTAGCACTGAAAGAACCACTGTTGGGAAATGAGAGGGCACGTCTCTTGCAAATTCCTTGTGTGTGAATTTTATCACTATTCATGGAAGGCCACTAAAGCTGAAACATTTCCTCTGTGTATCTTTCCGCAAGTGCATCGCAACCTATGTAACAATACAATATTTTCTGGTTTTGTTCCACAACCTGTGCAAGATGACCTGCTTGAATAAGAAGCATTGGAATTTACTTTTGTACATGGAGCAAAGAGCAATGCATCACAACAACAAGGAGAGGAAGAAGAAGTTCAACAACAAGGAGATGAGGAGGAATTTCTTTAGTCAGGGGATGGTGAATCTGTGGAATTTAACTTCGGAGTCACGTGAGTGACTAAGTGAAGAAGCCCCGCCAGGTGCATGCGCATCATTACGTCCGCGCATGTCGCACTGAACGGGCTTGAGGGAGCAGCTCCACCAGCGGTAAGTAGAAGCTTCGCAGGTAAGTGGTTTTGAAAACTTTGCCTGGGAGTACCTAAACTCCGTCAAGCTGGCTCGAGCAGTCAGTAGGAGTTGGAGGGATGGAGCGGTCAGGTAGGAGGGTTCGTAGTAAGCGTGGGTCCAGTGAGGATTCAAAAATTCGATCGGGTCGGCAGATTAGCACGGCAACTCCGGTTCCGACACTGGGTGCCTTTTTACCGGCAGCAGTTATGCTAGAGAGCGAACCTTCTACAATAGCTCCAGAGACTCAGCAGCCGGAGGCTACTGACAGCCATAGGAAGGCAAAAAGGAAGTCTAACAGACCAGTGTTGTCAGACGAGTCTGACAAAGATGGTGACTCTCCCCCAGATAATAAAAGAATGTGGGGGAGGATGCAAAATATGTAGAAGATGCTCCAAACCTTGATTAAACAAGGGTCAAAGGCCCCAGTGGTTCCCCAGACAGCTGTCCAAGAAGGTCCATATCAAGAGGAATATATGGAGTACCAGCAAGGGGATTTCCTTCCAGCGCTTTGTTTAGGACTGGAGGATGCCTCCCTACAATATGAATTGGGAGAAGCAGGGCAGGATGCAGCTGACCCTGATTCTGGTGTCCCTGCTTATGTGCAAACAACAGAGCACAAGAGCCACGCTCCGGGTGTCCCGGAAATAGCAATGAGCTTTGCTGTTCCGGAGGGGACTGGTGAGGCAATGGAAGAGTACCTTGCCAACAACATCAACTATTTAGTGTCTCACCAGCTCCAGCAATCTATGATGCAAGAGACCACAAACAAGTATAAGACACCTGTCAACTGTGCATCACTGAAAGTGCCTACGGTGAACCCAGCAATATGAGCACCCATGAGTCCTTCTATGAGGGGACAGGAGGTTCGATATCAACACGTCCTCCAACTGGTGGCGGCTACATTTACTGCATTTGGCACAATGGTAAAAGGGACAATGATAAATCAAATACAAAAAGATATGTTGGCTATGTTATGCAATGCGTTTTTTGAGGTTAATTGCATTAGGAAAATCGCCATCTGGCCAACTCTCAATCAGAAATTTGCTGCTCTGTGTAAGGCGACGAATGTTCAAACCCCTGAATTCCTGTTTGGAACGGATCTTGGGAAGCAAATTCGTGAGATTGATGAGGAGGCAAAAACTATTGGCTTAATGAAGCCAACCATCTCTAGGCCACCTATTCGAAAGCCTGGGTTTATGTACCGAAGGTTGGATCCAGGTGCTGGGCCCAGCAGGGGGAGGCCAGTGGGGCAATGAGGATACCCACCAAGACAGATCGGCTACAACCCCAATATGGTCCAACAACAGGCTTACAGGCCAACTGGAGAGGTACAGGGACTTTTTGTTAATGATAACGTTTCTGGTGGACAACCTCCTATTGGAGGTAGATTACAATTGTTTTATAATGAATGGTGCTGTATAACGTCTGATATGTTTATACTAAATAATGTGTCAGGTTCTACCATTGAGTTTATCTCAGGGATAGATCCACCTCAGCAGCACAAGCCAAATAAAATGTTGGTGTTTTCTGCTCCAGAGACTGAACAGGTAAACAATGAGATTAAGAATTTATACCAAAAAGGAGTGATTGAGAAAACCATTAATCATCCTCAACAATTTGTGTCTAATATATTCCCCAGACCTAAAGAAGATGGGGGTTGTAGAGTAATTCTGGACCTCGCTCACTTAAATTCTTCATTTCTCTATAGGCATTTTAAAATTGACACCTTCGTTACTGCAAAGCAGCTGGTATCACAGGGTTGTTATATGGCAACTATTGATTTGCAAGATGCATATTATTTGGCGCCAATTCATGCTCATTATCTCAGGTACTTGAAATTTAATTGGATGGGACAGCTGTGGCAATACAAAGCATTGCCTAATGGATTAAGCTCAGCACCTAGGCTATTTACTAAATTGTTAAAACCTGTGCTGGGGCTATTGAGGGCCCACAATCACATTGTCATGGCTTATTTAGATGATATCTTAATTATCAGCAACACTAAAGAGTCAGCTGGAGGATCAGTTGCAGTAACCAAAAATGTGTTTGAAACATTGGGGTTTTTGGTCCATCCAACTAAGTCCAAGTTACAGCCAACCCAAAATATTGAGTATTTGGGATTTCTTATTGATTCAGTTGATATGACAGTAACATTACCAACAGCCAAGGTTGTGGATATTGCTAATGTCTGTACTTGCCTCACACAAAAGCTTTATCCCTCCATCCGAGAAGTCGCCAAGGTCATTGGGAAATTGGTAGCAGCTTTTCCTGCTGTACAGTTCGGACCTTTGCATTATCAACATTTGCAAAGAGCAAGAGAACAAGCATTAAAAGAGCACGCAGGCCATTTTGATCAGGTTATGCAGTTACCAACCACAACTCTAGCAGAATTGCTGTGGTGGATTGTTAATGTTAGTCAAGCTACCAATAACATTTTGGTGCCCGAACCGTCAGTGATCTTACAGACTGATGTAAGCGCTCTCGGATGGGGGGGCTACAGACACCGAGTCTAGCTGTGGGGATAGATGGACTGAACAAGAAGGTTTGATTCTCCACACACAAGGGATAAATTATTTGGAATTATTGGGTTAAAAGCATATTGCTCCACAATGAATAATTTACACGTTCAACTCCAGATTGATAACACCACAGCAGTGGCATATATTAATCATATGGGAGGAGCAGGATCAGTATCATGTGATAACATGGCTAACCTCATCTGGCATTGGTGTATTTCAAGGAACATCTGGGTTTCAGCCATCTATCTACCAAGTATAGACAATCTGGTGGCAGACCATAGGTCGCGAAAGTTTAATGACAATATAGAATGGATGTTGAATGCTGAGATTTTTCAAACAATTGTCACTCGATTTGGGTTGCCAGATATTGATCTGTTTGCATCCAGATTGAATCACCAGTTGCCTAAATATATTTCATGGGAGCCAGATCCAGGAGCAGTGGCTGTGGATGCGTTCTCGTTACATTGGGGGCACTCATTCTTTTATGCATTTCCTCCATTTTGTCTATCACGAAATGTCTCACCAAAATAGAGCGTGACTCCGCCACAGGTATTTTGGTGGTCCCAGATTGGCCAACACAACCATGGTTCCCATTAGTACTGAGAATGATGGCTCAGCCATTCATGATGATTCCCAGCTGCAGTAATTTGTTGGTGCATCTGGTTACAGGAGAAAGTCACCCGTTACATGACCATATCAATATGTTGGTCTGCAGGTTCTGACCAGAACATTCCAAGGCCTTGGATTATCGAACAGGACCATGCAGGTTATTGCTGCAGCCTGGAGAAATAGCACTAAAAAACAATATGTGGTGCACATAAAGAAATGGGAGATGTTCTGTGTACAACCAAATATATCTTATCATATCATATATCTTATACTGCAAGCATATGCGATGTGTTGGAGTTCCTTGCTAAATTGCATTTTGGTGAGCACCTGAGTTATAATGCTATTAACAGTGCTCGGAGTGCTTTGTCCACCTATTTAGGGCAGTCTCCAGAACAACAACCTATCGGGTCTCATCCGTTAGTATCCCGATTTATGAGAGGAATTTTTAACAAAAACCCTCCTAAACCCAAATATACAGAAATCTGGGATATCAGTATAGTTCTCACACTGCTTTGGCAATGGGCTGCGATTATGTCATTATCCATGCAGAGATAAACTCTTAAAGTGGTTATGCTAATGGTGCTGGTTTCAGCACAACGTGTACAAACATTACAATTGTTACGAATAGATTGTATGCATTTGTCTCTAGATGACATTACATTTTATGTCTATGATTTAATCAAACAAAGCAGGCCAGGGATGGCAGGAACCAAGGTGACGTTTTAAAGCATATCCTGTTGACCAAATGTTATGTGTAGTTAAACATTTAAGCCAATGTATTGAGTTAACAAGGTCTCTCAGAGGCTCTGGGTCTCTCAGAGGCTCATTAGTCACAAAAAGCCATATAAAAGAGTGTCAGTACAAACTATTTCTAGATGGTTGAAACAGGTTCTCAATTATGCTGGAGTCGACACTCATGTATTTAAATCTCACTCCACCAGGGCGGCATCAACATCCGCGGCGAAGGCTCAGGACGTGCCGCTAGACCAAATCCTCGCGGCTGCAGGATGGTCTAGAGAATCAACATTTTCTCAATTCTATGACAAACCTGTACAGACAGTGCCACGGTTTGGACATGCTGTTTTGGGTTCCATTTAATTCATTTATTTTGTTTACATATCATTGTTTGTAATTTCCCCCTGGGACAGAGGAGTTATTACTGTTTTTTGTTATTATTATTAAAATAGTTATTGAATAATTTGAAGCAATGTTCAATATATTATTTATTCACTACTGTGTCAACCGAAGCAGATTGTCATATGGAGTGTATCTACGGCATGGAAACACAGAGCTTTGAAATCTTCACGTAGTCACTCACGTGACTCCGAAGTAAAATAGTAAGATTAAACGAGAATTTACCAGTTCGAAGTTTGATCCTTATTTTATGAGGAGTAACGTTGAGGGATTACGTGCCCTCCGCTCCCACCCTCATAATCTAAGAGATCATCTGGTAGTTCTAGTCTTCTTAAAGCCTTACTATGTTACTTCGGCTATTTGTTTCTGTGTTTTCACGCCGCTGCTTTGAAGTATGATGCGCATGCTCCTGGCGGGGCTTCTTCACGTAATCCCTCAACGTTACTCCTCATAAAATAAGGATCAAACTTCGAACTGGTAAGTTCTCATTTAATCTTACTATTCTTTGCCTCAGAAGGCTGTGGAGGCCAGGTTGGTGTATATATTTAAGGCAGAGTTTGACAGATTCTAGATTAGTACGGGTGTCAGGGGTTATGGGGGAGAAGGCAGGAGAATGGGGTTAGGAGACAGAGATACATCAGCCATGATTGAATGGCGGAGTAGACATGATGGGTTGAATGGCATAATTGTGCTCCTATCATTTATGCCATGATCTTGTCCCCTTGGGCCACAATGTCTGTGCCGAACATGATGCCAAGGCTAACTTTTATCTGCATGCACATATTCCATATCCCTCCATGCCCTGCCTTTCCAATAGCCTCTTAAATGGCACTGTCGTATCTGCCTCTACCACCGTCCCCAACTGCACATTCCAGGCATTCACCACCCTCTGTGAAAAAATCCTGGCCAGCACATCTCCTTTAGACCTTGCCTCTTCTCATCTTAACGCTATGCCCACTAGTATTTGATATCATTGGCAAACATGCCAACCAACCCATCTACATTTACATCCAAGTCATTTATAAATAATATCACAAACAACAGAGGTTCTAGTGCTGATCCCTGCAGGCTCCACTGGTCACAGACCTTCATCCTGAATATTGCCCTTCAACCACAAACTGCTGTCATCTATCAATGCTCAATCGATACGACTAAGTCACTGTTAATCCAGTGCATCTTAATCTTCTGAATCAGCCCAGTATGTGGTACTTGATCAAATGCCTTACTAACATCCACCACCATACCCACGCTGACTGTCGCTAATTCACCAATTCCCCTCCAAATGGGAGTAAATCCTATTTCGGAGAATCCGCTCCGATAGCTATTCCTACCACTGTTGTGATTTTCAGCAGCCTATAATTCTCTCTACTTCCTTTCTTACACAAAGAAACAACATAAGCTACTCTCCAGTCCTCTGGGACCGTGTTTGTGGCTGGAGAAGACACAAAGATCTTTGTCAAGGCTTCTCTCTCGCCTCTCTCATAAACCAGTGATAGATTCCATCAGGCACTGGGGATTTATCCTCCTTGATGCTCTTCAATAGTCTCAACATTTCCTCCCTCATGACATCAGCCCTGGCATATTAGTATTCTCAACTCAGTGGCGCAACGGTAGAGTTGCTGCCTTACAGCACCAGAGACCTGGGTGTGATCCTGACTATGTGTGCTGTCTGTATGGAGTTTGTACATTCTGCCCGTGACTGCGTGGGTTTTCTTCTGGTGCTCCATTTTCGTCCCACATTCCAAGGACTTGCAGGTTTGCAGGTTAATTGGCTTCTGTAAATTGTACCTAGTGTGTAGGATAGAACTAGTGTATGGGTGATCGTTGGTCAGCACGGATTTGGTGGGCTGAAGTGCTTGTTTCCACATTGTATCTCTGAACTCTAATCTCCAAACAATTATCCTACAGCCCTCCGTGTCCTTCTCCTTGGTGAAAACAGGTGCAAGATACCCCTTCAAAACCTGGCTTATAACCCCTGAGCATGAATTTGTGCAGAAGCAAACATTGAAAACCTTCCGGCTAAAGTCATGTGACCGTGACCTGCAACATTCAGAAGGAGATGCACGGAATATGTCACCTATTTCTGCCGCCCAGGCAAAGTGACAGGATTGTTTATTCTGGTACAAAACAGAACATGAGGAACTGTAGTTAGACCCACCCGTACAGCAAGGTTTTCCGACAGAAATTTTCAATTTTGCTGAATTGTATTACAAATTGTTCTGCTAATGAGATGTAAAAGCAGTACTTAGATTCAAAAGCAATGGAGAATCTGCCTGATGGGTTCCTACGAGGGATAATTATTTATCTGATTTCAAAGTCATTACGGTTTAATATGATAAATTTTAAGACAGGCTCATGCTGGTCTTTCACACAGTGTTGCAGTTAGCATTACATTATCGCTCGGTGCTGCTGGTGGGAAGATACTGGGAACTCCTCCCTCTGGAGCCTGGCCTTAATTTATAGAAGAACCATCCGATCCAGCTTGCCTGTTCAAAGGTGCAGATTAAAGTAGCGTCCATCAGGGGCAGTGCATTGGGAGTGGGGGACTGGAGTTGCTGCCGGTCACTCCCTCTTCTCCCCTCTCCCATCAAGCAAGAGACCCTGATGTGTGAAAACGCACACCTCCAGATTCAGGGACAGTTTCTTCCCAGCTGTTATTAGCAGGCTGAACCATCCTATCACCAACTAGAGAGCTGTCCAGACCTACCATCAAACTCATTGGAGACCCTCGGACTATCTTTAACCGGCTTTTGCTGGAATTTATCTTGCACTGAGAGCTATTCCCTTTATCCTGAATCTATACACTGTGAATGGCCTGAATGTAATCATGTGTAGTCTTTCCACTGACTGGATAGCATGCAACAAAAATGTTTTTCACTGTTTCTCGGTAAACGTGAACATAAACTAATCTAAACTTGCCTGTGCAAGCGTGCAGGTACGAATAGCACCCATCAGGGGCACTGCATTGGGAGTGTAACAGGGTGTTCACCTGTTCAACTTCCAATCCATCCGCTTCTCCCTGGAAAGGTGGAGGGATTGAAAAAAAACCTGCTGGACTTGCAACAACTTTCAGTTACTGACCGCTTCCATTTGCAAGGATAATAATTAAATAATGGCACTGGTAACAACTTGGAAGATTTTATGATGTGAGAGGTAGTTGCGTAAATACCAAAGATAGACACAAAATGCTGGAGTAGCACAGTGGGTCAGGCAACATCTCTTGAGAAAAAGAATAGGTGATGCTTCAGGTTGAGACCCTTCTTCAGACCATGAGCCAGGGGTGGGAGCAAGGTATTGAGGTATGAAAAGGCTCAGAACAATTCAGAGCCAGTACAGATGACCAAGGGAAGGTGGAGCCCACAATGGACTAGTGTTGGCTGCAGAAGAGGTGATAACTACGAGATATAAGGATGCAAAGAGTGGAACTGTGGGGGAAGGACGGAGATAGAGGGAATGCAGGAGTTTCATGAAATGTGAGAAATCGACATTTATACCACTGGGTTTTAAGTTGTTTCTGTAAATCTGAAATCACAGTCACAGCAGTCCTGCCTGTTCCACACCACACTTCACATCAGACGATGTACATTGAGAAGAGGAATGTTTCCTCATCTTCCTTTGAATGAACATAAACCAAAAATCCGAAAGTTTTTCCACTCTTCATTGACTGCAGGTAAAAAACCTGTAAGAGGCCTGATCCTAGGGACGGCACAGCGGTAGAGTTGCTGTCTGATTAGGCCGGAGACCGGGGTCCAATCCTGACTATTGGTACTGTCTGTGCAAAATTTTGTACATTCTCCCAGTGATATACTTATCATGCTTTGTGTAAATAAAGTTGCCTCTCAGGTTCTTATTAAATATTTCTCCCTCTCCCCTGTGTCCTCTGCTTCTCGATTCCCCTACTCTGGGCAAGAGACACTGTGGATTGATGCTATCTATTCCTCCAATTATGTTATGCACCTCTATAAGATCACTCCTCATCCTCCTGTACTCCAAGGATTAAAGTCCAAGCCTGCTCAACCTCTCCCTGTAGCTCCAGCCTTTGGGTCCTGGAAATATTCTTGTAAATCCTTTCTGCACCCTTTCCAGCTTGACAAGATCTACCCAACTTTCCTGTTGATCGGTGTCCCTCAGTATCCTTCAGCAACCATCCTCATTATGATTAAGGGGTATTAAGTAGGAAGGGGGAGGAACCAGGTTTTCATAGGACAGTTAGCAATCTAAAACCATTTACACAAAAATGTAAGTGGACGCTGAATCGGATTTTTGTCCCAATAATGATATCGAGTGGTGGGGAGCAAAGTATTAGTAGAGCTGTAATTAAAATCAACCTTGGTGTAATTGAATGCTGGAGCTTGTGCAATGAGCATGATGGGCTGACCCTGCTCTTAAACCTCTATAGTGGCTATAAATAAAGAGGCTCTCTCTATTAATTTCCCACTTAGTATAAAGGAAATTTCAAATGAGAGAGAAAACAGTATTGGTAAACAAAGCAAGGTCCTACTTCCAGCTGGAAATATGCAGATTTGGCAATTGGAAAGATACTTCAAAGATGAATTTTTCACTGTGATAACAGAAAACATGCACTGCTCTATGCTCACTAATGTTTAGTTTAGTTTAGTGATACAGTGCGGAAACTGGCCCACCGAGTCAGTGTCAACCAGCGATCACCACACATTAACACTTTCCCACACACACTAGGACCAATTTACATTTACACCAAGCCAATTAACCTACATAGCTGTACGTCTTTGGAGTGTGGGAGGAAACCAAAGATCTCGGAGAAAACTCACGCTGGTCTTGGGGAGAACATACAAACTATGAACAGACAGCACCTGTAGTCAGGATCGAACCTGGGTCTCTGGTGCTGTAATGCCCCTGTCCCACGTAGGAAACCTGAACGGAAACCTCTGGAGACTTTGCGCTCCACCCAAGGTTTCCGTGCAGTTCCCGGAGGTTTTTGTCAGTCTCCCTAATGGTCGAAAGTGATTTCCTCTTCTTCAATAGAACATCGATGAAGCAGAAACCACTTTCGACCATTAGGGAGACTGACAAAAAACCTCCAAGAACTGCACGGAAAACTTGGTGGGGTGCAAAGTCTCCAGAGGTTTCCGTTCAGCTTTCCTAAGTGTGACAGGGGCATTAGGCAGCAACTCTACTGCTGTGCCACCGTGTCGCCCGCTATTAGAGAATCTCAGATCTCGAGCAAAGTAGATTTGATTTGGTGGAAAAATACAACTGAATTTTGATTAAATAATATATTGACCTTTGCTTATTGACTTATACAGGAAACACATCCGTCAGCTTGAGAAATTCCACATGCGCTCTCTGCAGTCCATCATGGGCATTTGCTGGCAAGACTGGGTGACCAACGTGGAAGTGCTGGACCATTCTGGCTTCACAAGCATCGAAGCTTAATCAAGCACAATGATTCTAAAGGCCCAGATTCAATGGACAGGCCATGTGATCTGGATGGATGAATCCCACATGCCTCGTCAACTCCTGTACGTTCAGTCACAGGATCAAAGGAGCCCAAGGAAATGCACAAGGAAACTGTTCAAAGACTGCATCAAGGGCCACCTCCAGCATGCAGGCCTAGCCCCAGAAGAACTGGAAACCCGTGCCCATGACAGGACTGGCTGGCATACAACCACTAGGAAGGCGGTCAGCAGGTTTGAGGACAATCGCAGAAGCCGACTCGTTAGTGCCAGAGACAGGAGGAAGGCTGCAGCCCTAAATCCCTCCTCACAGCGGCATTCATGTACCCCCACTGCGCCCACGTGTGTGCCTCAAACATTGGTCTTGTCATCCACACTCGATGCCACAAGACACGAGACTGCACAAACATGCTATCGTCATCTACCATGGGTCACCAGCACATTGACTTACCTCACACTTTTCTACCAAATCGCATCGATTCTTATTTTATTCAACGGAGTTTTATTTATCATGTGTCCATGTATTCCTCCAGCTGGTTGATATCCTGTAGTCAATGTCTTTCTTATTGTTTCCAACTTTTTGTATTATGCAGAAGAGCTGAAATTATACTCTATATCCACAAGCCCATGTTATTAAAGGGCATCAATGGACCCAGTCATGAAGACTGCAGAACCAATCACTGAATATTGAACATTAGTCCTTTACATTCTTATCTCTGTTGGGGAATTTTTAATTCAAGTTGCTACTGCCCCTTCAGTTTATTGTCACATACCAAGGTGCATTTAAAAGCTTTTGTTGCGTGCTAACTAGTCAGCGGGAAGACAATACATGATTACAATTGAGCCATTAATAATTTACAGTTACATGATAAAGAGAATAAAGTTTAGTGCAAGGTAAAGCCAGTGAAGGTGTAGGAAGATGCAGGCATGGAAATCGCTATCAAAATATGGAGGGGACCGGGGGGACACAATTCCTTGGCGGCCGCGCGAGCATGAGCATACTCACACACACACACGTGAGGCTTCGGAGGCTCAATACAGAGCTAAATGCAGCTCAACTCTGCCTGTCTCGCCGGGTTAACCCACATCCCTGCCTGGACTGACGGGACACCAGCGCTGCTTCTCCATGCTGGCCGTAAGCCTGGGCCATCGTTCCCATAAGCCCAGGCAGGGCTGTAGGTTAACATGGCGGGGCAGGCAGAGTTGAGCTGAGATCAGCTCTGCTTCTCTACGCTAGCTGTGGGCCTGGGGGTACAGCTCCCATCTGACCCCAACGTGGAGGGGGGGGCACTCGGGTGGGGATGGGACAGCACCGGAGAGCCGGGATCGATCCTGGCTGCGGATGAGGCGTTGGTCTGTGCCGAGTGTGTTTTGGCATGTCTCCCTTCTCCAATCACCGCACTCTATCCTCAGTCCCAACACCCATCCTACTCCTCCCTCCTCCAATGATCGCGATGGACCATCCTGTCCCGCCCCCATTGCCTGCTGACTGATGTCTCTCTCGTCCAATCGGCGCCCTCGATCAGCAGTCCCACCCACACTGTCTCGCAGAAAGCGGAGATTTCACCGGGTTTTAAAATCCGGATTACAAAAACTTGGAGGTGGGGGGGGATCGTTCCCCACCTCTCAAAACAGAGGGGGGGGGGGGGCGTGTGTCCACTGCCCCCCCCCCCCCCCCCCCCCCGCGATTTCCGCTCCTGGGAAGGTGTAGGAAGGAACTGCAGATGATGGTTTAAAACTAAGATAGACACAAAATGCTGGAGTAACTCAACGCGACAGGCAGCATCAGCCTGAAGAAAGGTCTCGACCCGAAACATCACCCATTCCTTCTCTCCAGAGATGCTGCCTGGCCCTCTGAGTTACTCCAGAGGGTTTGTGTCTATCTGGACCGATTAAAGATAATCCATGGGCTCCCGATGAGGTAGATAGTAGTTCAGGACTCCTCTCTGGTTGCGGTAGGATGGTTCAGTTGGTCAAGTCAGTCAAATGGTTTTAATCCATGTATTCAGATTTTGCTAAATTTAAAAGCAGCGTTTTATTCAATAACAATTTTAGGCATCATAAATCTTGCCCCCATTTAATGTTCAAAATCAAAACTCTAAAAAACCAATCGTACTTTACAACCTACATCAATTTCAACAATAAAAACTTTAGGACTTCATTCCTTGGAGCACAGGAGGATGAGGGGTGATCTTGTAAAGGTGTACAAGATCATGAGTGGAATAAATCGGGTAGATGCACAGAGTCTCTCACCTAGCGATATGGTCACAATGAATAGGAGTAGAATTCGGCAATTCGACCCATCAAGTCAACTCCACCATTCAATCGTGGCAGATCTATCTCTCCCTCCTAACCCCATTCTCCTGCCTTCTCCTCATAACCCCTGACACCTGTACTAATCAAAAATCTATCTCTGCCTTAAAAATATCCACTGACTTTGCCACCACAGCCTTCTGTGGCAAATAATTCTTAATAGTTAGATTAAATGAGAACTTACCAGTTTGAAGTTTGATCTTTAATTTAGGAGGAGTTACGATGAGGGATTACGTGAAGAACCTGTCAGCCCCGCATGCGCATCAACCTTCAAAGCAGCGGTGTGGAGTCACAGAATGAAAAACATTGACCTGAGAATAGTAAGATCGAAGAAACTAGAACTACCAGCTGGTTTTTTTGAGGAGGGGTTGGGAGCGGAGGGCACATAATCCCTCATCGTAACTCCTCATAAAATAAAGATCAAACTTCAAACTGGTAAGTTCTCGTTTAATCTTACTATTTTACTTCGGAGTCACGTGAGTGACTACGTGAAGATTTTAAAGCTCTGTGACTCCATGCCGTGGAACGAATCCATGCGTCACACACTGGATAGGTGACCAAGAAGTGTGGACAAAACTGTTCAGTCATGACATAATGAACAAATTGACAATTTAATGTATAATTAAACAATAACAATAACAATAACAGTTCCCTCTCTACCCGAGAGGGCTATTAACGCGAACTTAAAACTGAGGTAGCAAACACGCTCGTTCCGGCTAAAGGTTTGTTATAAAACGTCTGAAACGTGCGTGCTGAGGACCATCCTGCAGCCGATAAAATCTGGTCTAGCGGGACGTCCATGACCCTCGCTGCGGACGTTGCTGCAGCCCTGGTGGAATGAGATTTAAACATTTTTGTATCAACCCCAGCCTCTGTTAGAACTTGTTTTAGCCACCTGGAAATGGTCTGAGTTGGGACCTGCTTATGTGATTTCTTGTGGCTGATCAGTAATGCTAACTCAGGCCCCCTAAGCCTGTTGGTAACGCTAATGTAATGCCGGAGGTGAGCAACTACACACAAATTGGGATCCAAAGGATATGCCATGAACTGTAATTTCAACCCCGAGGTACCTGGTCTACTCTGTTTTATAGGGTTGTACACAAAAAAGGTGAAACTACCGGCAAAGGTGAGTATCCTGTCCGATTGTAGCTTTTACAAGGACTGGATTATTTGAGCTGAAACTAACTCCATGAGCAAAGCCACCTTGTGCATGAGTCAGAGTAGAGACAGGGAAGTTGGTGGAGACCATGACTGGAGTAAAGTTAAAACCACCCCTACATCCCAAATTTCAGAATATCTGGGCCTAGGAGGGTTCGAATGGAAGACTCCCCTCATGAATCTTGACACTAAAGGGTGAGACCCCACTGATTGGTGTTCTGAAATTGGCAGCAGGTAAGACAGCAGCGCACCTCTGGCACAATTTAGAGCACTATAGCTTAATTTGTCATCAAATTACAACTTCGAGAGGAACTCCAGAACATTTGTAATGTGCACTGCCTCATAAGAAATGTCGGACTGTGCACAGAACACTTCGCATTTCCTAATGTATGAGGCACATTGTTTTTGAGTACTGCTTCTCCAGGCCGCAGTTAGCACATCCGCCGTACGATCAGCTAGTCCCAGTCCAAGGAAAGGTCTTATTAAAACCTGCAAATCAATAAATTGAGCCGATCATGCAGAGGATGTACTTCACCAGAAACCGAGTTTGTTAACAGAGACCTGCCTTTAGGAACCTTCCACACAGGTTCTACAACAACGCTCAGAATAAGAGGATACCATGGCTCTGTCGGCCAGTCAGGAACTACCAGAATGCCGGAAGCAGAGTCCTGCTGAAATTTTTTGCAGACAGCGACTGACAAGGCAAAATGGGAGGAATGCATAGAAAAACATTGCACCCCAATGTAGCGAGAACGCATCTATCGCTACTGCCCCTGGGTCTGGTTCCCATACAACATACTTTGGTAATTGATGATTCAATCTTGAAGCGAACAAATCCATACCTAGAAACAATATCCTTAAACACACTATGATTCAACACCCATTCTGTGTTGTCATTAAATTTACGTGACCTGGTGTCCGCCACCGTGTTGAATCTACCTGGGATGTAGATAGCTGAAACCCAAACATTTCGAATGATACACCAGTTCCAAATGAGGCATGCCAATTTATCACTGGATACTGACTTGATACCACCCATGTGATTAATGTATGCCACTGCTGTGGTGTTATCTATATGTAATTGAACATGCACATGGTGCATGTGCACACAATAAGATTTCAGACCATAAAGGGCTGTGAGCAATTCCAAATAGTTAACACCATGCAACTGCAGAAAAGATATCTCATGCATGTTCCATCTTCACCGCAGCTCGAAACGGTGTCAGTGGTGCCCCACCCCAGAGAACTGGCATCAGTCTGTAAAAGAACAGAAGGGCTTTCATAGAAACATAGAAATTAGGTGCAGGAGTAGGCCATTCGGCCCTTCGAGCCTGCACCGCCATTCAATATGATCATGGCTGATTATCCAACTCAGTATCCCGCACCTGCCTTCTCTCCATACCCTCTGCTCCCCCTAGCCACAAGGGCCACATCTAACTCCCTCTTAAATATAGCCAATGAACTGGCCTCCACTACCCTCTGTGGCAGAGAGTTCCAGAGACCCACCACTCTCTGTGTGAAAAAAGTCCTTCTCATCTCGGTCCTAAAGGATTTCCCCCTTATCCTTAAGCTGTGACCCCTTGTCCTGGACCTCCCCAACATCAGGAACAATCTTCCTGCATCAACCCCTTACGAATTTTGTAAGTTTCTGTAAGATCCCCTCTCAATCTCCTAAATTCTAGAGATTATAAACCGAGTCTATGCAGTCTTTCTTCATAAGACAGTCCTGACATCCCAGGAATCAGTCTGGTGAACCACCTTCTCTGCACTCCCTCTATGGCAATAACGTCCTTCCTCAGATTTGGAGACCAGAACTATACGCAATACTCCAGATGTGGTCTCACCAAGACCCTATACAACTGAAGTAGAACCTCCCTGCTCCTATACTCAAATCCTTTTGCTATGAAAGTTAACATACCATTCGCTTTCTTCACTGCCTGCTGCACCTGCATGCCTACTTTCAATGACTGGTGTACCATGATACCCAGGTCGCGCTGCATCTCCCCTTTTCCTAATCGGCCACCATTTAGATAATAGTCTGCTTTCCTGTTTTTGCCACCAAAGTGGATAACCTCACATTTATCCACATTATAGTGCATCTGCCAAACATTTGCCCACTCACCCAGCCTATACAAGTCACCTTGCAGTCTCCTGGCATCCTCCTCACAGCTAACATTGCCCCCCAGCTTAGTGTCATCCGCAAACCTGGAGATATTGCCTTCAATTCCCTCATCCAGATCATTAATGTATATTGTAAATAACTGGGGTCCCAGCATGGACCCTTGCGGTACCCCACTAGTCACTGCCTGCCATTGTGAAAAGGACCCATTTACTCCTACTCTTTGCTTCCTGTTTGCCAGCCAGTTCTCTATCCACATCAATACTGAACCCCCAATGCCGTATGCTTTAAGTTTGTAAACTAATCTATTTTGTGGGACCTTATCGAAAGCCTTCTGGAAGTCCAGGTGCACCACATCTACTGAATTTCTCCCAGTCCTCTGGTATGCTGCTTTTTCTGGCTACTTTGTACACATCATCCTTTGCTTTGATACTATCCCTGATTTCCCTTGTTATCCATGGATGCACTGCCTTCCCTGATTTATTCTTTTGCCAAACTGGGATGAACAATTTTTGTAGTTCATCCATGCAGTCTTTAAATGTCTTCCATTGCGTATCCACCTTCAACCCTTTTAGAATTGATTGCCAGTCAATCTTGGCCAATTCACATCTCATACCCACAAAGTTACCTTTCTTTAAGTTCAGAACCATTGTTTCTGGATTAACAATGCCACTCTCCATCTTAATGAAGAACTCGACCATATGATGGTCACTCTTGCCCAAGGGGGCACGTACAGCAAGACTGCTAACTAACCCTTCCTCATTACTCAATACCCAGTCTTAAATAGCCTGCTCTCGCGTTGGTTCCTCTACATGTTGATTTAGATAACTATCCTGCATACATTCCAAAAAATCCTCTTCCTTGGTGCCCCTGCCGATTTGATTCACCCAATCTATATGTAGATTGAAGTCGTCCATTATAACTGTTTTGCCTTTGTCGCACGCATTACTAATTTCCTGTTTGATACCATCCCCAACTTCACTACTATTGTTAGGTGGCCTGTACACAACACCCACCAGAGTTTTCTGCCCTTTAGTGTTTCGCAGTTTCAATTGAAATATTGCCAGAACAATGGACAATATTGGCTTTCCACCACTGTAGCTCATCAATGGCTTCGGCCGGTAATTGCATAGTTCTGTCAAAGTGGCTGAAATTATGTTTGAGTGCCTTCACCTTTGCACTTTTTAATTGCGGATAGTGCAAACTCATATTTGGCTGCTAGAAATGCAGCCACCAATTTTCCAATCAAGCTTGCTACTTGTCATATTGAAGGCAGCTGCTGTGTGATAAGATGATCGCAGGCTTCTATTAACTTCAATCACTTGCCCTTGGGCAAAGAGACTGACAGGTGATTGGAGTTAATAATAAATCCCAAATAATCCATAACCCTGGATGGAGTCAATCTGGATTTTACTGGATGAATTAGGAACCCCAACTGCTCAAACACAGGTTTGGTGGCTGAGACTGCTGAAATAGCCAATTCCATAGATTTCCCTATAATGAGGATATCGTCCAAATAAGCCATTACTATGTGTTTCTGCTCTCTTAATAGAGCAAGAGCAGGTTTCAATATTTGTGTGAATCACCTGGGAGCTGAGGTTAACCCATTCGGCAACGCTTTAAACTGCCATAGCTGCCCCATCCATTTAAATTTCAAGTATTTTCTGTGATCCTTGTGAACAGGTACAGAATAATAAGCATCTTTAAGATTAATGCATGCCATGTAACATCCCCCGGAAATTAACTGTTTTGCAGTCACAAAACTTTCCATTTTGAAATGTTTTTACTGCACAAAGGTGTAAAGTTGGGTTAAGTCCAAAATGATGCGGTCCCCCCATCTTTCTTTTCCCTGGTGAAAATATTGGATACAAATTGATGAGGTTCATGACTGTTCTTTTCAATCACTCTTTTAGCACTTAATGTTTCAATTTCAGTCTGAACTTCCAAACCATCCCATTTTGAATGAGCAAATGTACGGTTTGGAGCATGCTGCGTGGGTGGGAGAGAGCCCTCAAATTAAATTTTGAACCCATCTATGCTGCGCAGTATGAACAAGTCAGAAGTTATACACCGCCACTCATGCAAAAAGAAACGTAACCTACCACCAACATGCAATGAACCCACACCCGGTATGTTACATTGAGACCCAGATCCACCTACCTCCGTGTTAGTTGGTGGATTCTGGATATTTATTTCCTTCCCCGATGTTTGGGGTCTTGAGGTGCTGTTGTGCACCAGCTGCACATCTTGGCTGTTGGCCGGTTTGGGCCATGTCCTAAAAAAGACTTCTGGCTTGGTTCGTTGGGTCTTCGAGCTGGAGGCGTTTTCCGCAGCTGGTCTTGTGCTGGTCGAGGCATAGGGGTCCTGGTGTCAAAACAATGACTGTCTCTTTGGTGGCGGAGTCCGAAGTAGCCCCACAGCATTCAACTCGTCGTCCAAGTCTTTCACCTGCCTGGACAGATCTTCTCCAAACAGTAAATTGGGCGGCTGCACATTACTGGCATTACACAACCCTGCAAACTTGGAATTGAGAACAGGATGAATGGCATTCTTATGAAAGCAATACAATTTCGAATTGTGCATTGCACAACAATGCCATTGCGTCCCGTTGAGCCTCAGATAATGCGCAGCCGTCCACCGATCTGGCGAATGCTGTCAACCCCGATGCCAGCAGGTTTAAAATTCTTTGCAGTTTGAACTCTTTGGTCTTTATGCCGCCGCCAATGTAGCTCCAGATGGAACTGTTCACCACCTTGAGGGAAGCACAATTGCTGGGAGCGTGGTACCTCATGGCTGTCTCCATCATGACTTGTTCCTGAAGCTAGTGGGAAGCGATGTAATTAATGCTGGCCGCCAGCTCTTCTTCCAGCGGCTCCCCAACCAGTGACGGCACTGCAAATTTCGAGACCATGGTTGGCACCTCCCTTTCCCGTGGGTCTCGCACTGAGCGGTCCTCCACCCAGGACGGGTGGTCTATACTCCCATCCTCAGATGGGGATACATAATGCAACCCTGCACCAGGCACTGCTGCGGACCCTCGAGGCTCGCTGTAATATGACTCCCGACCAAGGAGCACATCATGTTGGAGGATCTTCTCCATAAGGTGCTTCATGCGGGAAAGGCGTCCGCCAACGCTTCCCGCTCGAGGAGGCGAACCCTCTCGGCCGAGTCCACTGGCCTATTGGACTTGCATTTGGCCTTCCCGACCCGCGGGGTAGCTAGTGCTGTCCATGGGTACTGAGCCCGGGGTCGCTGGCTGTGGTGTCAGCAACCGCGATGGTGAAACGGACTGACCGCTGACCACACTGCCACGGTCTTCGGAAGCGGTTCTCCCTGCAGCCCATCGAGACTTCACCCTCGCCCTATCTATGGTGTTCTTGCTGTAACAAGACAGGAGAAAAAACGACGGCAGACTAAGTTCAAGAACTTACCTGGAGGCCTTTTAAACTTACCACTGGTGGAGCGACACGCCACCACCCAGTCAGAGCGCAATGCGTTTGACGTAATGACGCGCATACGGGGCTGACGGGTTCTTCATGTTGTCACTCACGTGATTCCGAAGTAAAATGACTACAGGCCTGTCGCACTGACCTCTGTAATCATGAAGACCCTTGAAAGACTGGCCCACCTGAAAAATATCACAAACCCCCTACTGGACCCCCTGTAGTTTGTATACCAGGGCAATAGATCTGTGGATGATGTAGTCAACCTGGGCCTGCACTTCATCCTCCAGCATCTAGACTGCCGGAGGAGCTATGCAACGATTCTGTTTGTGGATTTTAGCGCTGCATTCAACACCATTGTGCCAGAGCTACTACACTCCAAACTTTCTGAGTTGACTGCGCCTGAACCCCTCTGTCAGTGGATCACCAGCTTCCTGACAGACTGGAAGCAGCATGTGAGGCTGGGAAAGCACATCTCGGACCCGCAAACCCTCAGCATAGGAGCATCACAAGGCAGCCTACTCTCTCATCTCCTTCTCTCTCTCTGCACCAATGACTGCACCTCCATAGATTCTCTGACAAGCTTCTCAAGTCTGCGGACGACACAACCCTGTTTGGACTGATCCATGATGGGGGAGGAATCTGCCTACAGACAAGAAGTTACATAGCTGCCGACCTGGTGCCATTGCAAGAACCTGGAGTTCAATGCTCTTAAGACAGATTAATTGGTTGTAGACTTTAGGAGAGTGCCCTTTCCCCTTACCCCACTCACCTTCAACAACACCACAGTCACATCTGTGGAGTCAGTTAAGTTCCTTGGAACCAACATCTCCATGGACGTTAAATGGGAGGCCACCATTGACTACATAGTCAAAAAGGCCCAACAGAGGATGTACTTCCTGTTGCAGTTGATGAGACACAAGCAAGGGCCAGGAAGTGAGCGGGTAAGATCATCTCTGACCCCTCTCACCCTGGCCACAAACTCTTTGAAGCACATCCCTCTGGAAGGTGACCCCGGACTGTCTAAGCCACCACAGCCAGACAAATAAACAGCTTTTCTGCACAAGCGGTAGCTCTACTCAACAGCCAAAAGTTTTCAAATGTTAAAATTATAATGTTTTATTTTTAATTGTCTACTGTATATCATGTTGTTACTTGCGAGCAAAGCACCAAGGCAAATTCCTTGATGTATACATACTTGGCTAATAAAATGTATTCTATTCAATTAAATTCAATTCAGATTCACCACCCTCTGACTAAAGAAATTCCTCCTCATCTCCTTCCTAAAAGAACGTCCTATAATTATGAGGCTGTGACGTCTAGTCCTAGATTCTCCCGCCAGCGGAATTTTCTCCACTTCCCCTCTTACTAAACCTTTCACTCTTCTTGGTGAGGGGGAATTATTTCATAGGCAAGCCAGAATATTCCACATCAAAGATATTTCATCAGAATTGGGAAGAGCAATGGCTAGTAATAAAATGCATGGAGTAATCCATTCCTTCCAACACTCCATTCAACTTAACTCTATTCTCTCTCGTTCTTTATTTTGATGAAGGTTTGTAGACTTTAATGATTAACACTGCTTTTTCTTTCCACAGATGCTGCCGAACCTTCTGAGTGTTTCCACAGCTGTTTTTTTCCTGTGTTTTTCCTTCATTTTTAACATTCTCACACAATTTGGGCCCCATATCTGAGAGAGGATGTGGTGGCGTTGTGAAGGCTCCAGAGGAGGTTTACGAAGATGATCCCAGGGATGATTGGGTTAACTTATCATGAATGTTTGACGCCACTGGGCCTGTACTCACTGAAATTTAGAAGGATGAGGGGAGCTCATTGAAAGTTACATAAATGTGAAAGGCCTGGATTGAGTGGATGTGGAGAGTATGTTTCCTCTAGTGGGAGAGTCTAGGTCCAGAGGTCATAGCCTTAGAATTAAAGGACATACCTTTGGAAATAGATGAGGAGGAATTTCTGTAGTCAGAGGGTGATGAATCTGGAAGGCTATAGAAGACTGTGGAGGCCATCAATGGATATTTTAAAGGCAGAGATAGATAGATTCTTGATCAGTATAGGTGTCATATGAGAAGGCAGGAGAATGGGGTTAGGAGATAGAGATAGGTCAACCATGATAGAATGACGGAATAGGCTGAATGGTCTAATTATGCTCCTATTTCTTATGACCTTATGATCTACATGACATTCAACCAGCCTTAGAACTAGGAATAGCCTTGGCCATTACAAGGGCTATTGATTCCATACCATGCAGTTGGCTGGAACCACAGTAAAAATCTTACTTCAGACTGTGCAGGAATCCCTGGGACCTGACCTGGTTTTTTTATGCTGCACCATGTGCAGATGGTGGTGCTGGCTTTACAGCCGCAGTAAGTTGCAGTGACGAGGCCAAGTAGATAAACTGTGTAGGAAGGAACAGCAGATGCTGGTTTACATCGAAAATAGGCACAAAATGCTAGAGTAACTAAGCAGGGCAGGCAGCATCTGCCTGTCCCTCTAAGTTACTCCAGCATTTTGTGTCTATCTTAGGCCTAGTAGATAGCTAGTTTTCCAGGGGGAGGTTTGACTGTCTCAGTGTCTGAAAGCCCATCTATCCAACAGGTGAAGAGTGACCTGCAGTGGCACAGTGGTAGTGCTCCTGCCTCTCAGCATCAGAGAACTGGATTCAATCCTGACCTCGGGTGCAGTCTGTGTCGGAGTTTGTACGTTCTCCCTCCGACCACTTGTGTTTTCTCCTGGTGCTCTGGTCTCCTCCCACATCCCAAAGATGTGCAGGTTTGTAGATTAATTGCCATCTGTATGCTGCTCCTAGTGTATAGGACACAAAAGTGGGATATCATAGATCTTGTGAATGGGTGATCGATGATTGTCGTAGACTATGTGAACCTATGGGCCTGTTTCCATGATGCATCTCTAAACTGAACTACAACCAAACCAGGATGAAGGCCAACCTGAACTAACTTAATATAACAAAGAAAGACTTTTGGCTCCAGGAGTGTTGAGTTTGGCTGATCAAGCTGATGGACAGGGCTTTCGGAAAGATTGTTCCCTTCTCCGCTGGCCCTCTGTGGTCCAAAAGGCAAGAGAGGATAAGGGATACTACAAACTCAATTAATTATCCAAGGGCAGATGCCTTTTGAAGATTCATGATCATCAACGTATCAAACAGAAAGTAAAACTGTTAGAGAGCCTGCTTAATGCATTAACAACAAATTAAGATCCTATTTCAGTTAAGTACTCCTGTGCAGAAGCTTCACAACTGAAAATTAGCAGTGACTCCTTCACGTTGTAATCGATTTACAATTATTTTTATTGTTTGCACATCAATGCAAAATGGTTGTGTTAGCAGCTGAAATTAGCAGATCAAATACATCAATATTTGCATCTTGAGATTGTGTTTCTCCGAATAATTTAATGAATTCTCTACTAATCTAAAAGCAAACAGGAACTCTTGTGTAATCCCTTAAGCAGAACCCGACTGACCTGTGGAGCTCTTCCAATATTTACTAATTCTACATCAATCTTTTAGGCTTTTGTATTACTTCTCAGACTCCAAAATATTTAGAAACATAGAAACATAGAAAATAGGTGCCATTCAGCCTTTCAAGTCAGCACCGCCATTCAAAATGATCATAGCTGATTATCTAAAATCAGTACCCTGTTCCTGCTTTTTCCCCACATCAGTTGATTCCGTTAGCCCTAAGAGCTAAATCTAACTCTCTCTTGAAAACATCCAGTGAATTGTCCTCCATTGCCTTCTACGGCAGAAAATTCCACAACTCTCTGTGTTTTCCTCATCTCAGCCCTAAATGGCCTACCCTTTATTCTTAAACTGTGACCCCTGGTTCTGGACTCCCCCAACATCGGGAACATTTACCACGGTTCGTTGCGAGGTAATGGCTGGGAAAGTCGATGGAATGAATTAATGGTCAGTTTCTGGGTATAATTCGGAATATGCAAGATATTTTCATCCCTAAGAGGAAGAAACATAATAAAGGGAGAATGAGACAGCTGTGGCTGACAAAGGAAATCAAGGGAAGGCATATAACATGGCAAAGATTAGTGGGAAGCTGGAAGACTGGGTAGCTTTTAAAAACCAACAGAATATCAATAATTGGAGAAATGATGAAATATGAATGTGGGGACAGATGCACAGTGGTAGAACTGCTGCCTCACAATGTTAGAGATCCAGGTTTGATCCTTACTACGGGTGCTGTCAGTGTGGATTTGCACGTTCTTCTTGTGACCGCGTGGGGTTTCTCCAGGTGCTCTGGTTTCATCATCCATTCCAAAGATATGCAAGTTCATAGGTTGATTAGTTTCTGTAAATTGCCCCAAGTCTGTAGGATGTTATGGTTTCTGATGTCTCGAGTCGAGACCCTTCTTCTGCCCACAACAGAATTAGTTTAGTTTAGAAATAGAGCATGGAAACAAGCCCGTTGGCCCACCTGGTCCACGTTGACCATTAATCACCAATTAACACTAGTTCTATGTTATTCTACTTTCTCGTCCATTCCGTAAACAGTTGGGGCAATTCACAGATGCCAATTAATCTACAAACCTGCACTGCTTTGGGATGTGAGAGGAAACCCACATGGTCACAGGGAGAACATGTAAACTCCACAAATGCAGCACCTGTTGTCAGCATCGAACCCAGGTCTATGGTGCTGGGAGGCAAACACTACCATTACTTCCACTGTACCACCACAAGAACAAAAAAAATACACAAGGTACAATCACAGTTTAACGATTCACATGGTCACAGGGAGAACATGCAACTTACGAGGTCAGGATCGAACCCGGGTCTCTGACACTGTGTGGCAGCAGTCTACCAGTTATGCCACTTTTTCACCTATATCATTGCTAATATGATAATAAATAATGCTGAGGAACATGAAGCTCTCAACTATTATGTTAGCTATTTGGTACATTAGTGTTCATCCCACTCCCATTCTGACCTCCCTGCTTTTGGTTGCCTCCACTAATCCAGTAAAGTTTCATGTAGACTTTTAGTCTAGTTTGGAGATACAGCATGGAAACTGGCCCTTTGGGCCACTGAGTCTACACAGGCCAGCGGTCCCCATACACTAACACTATCCTATACGCTAGGGACAATTTACCATTTTACCAAAGCCAATTATCCTACAAACCTGTACATTTTTGGAGTGTGGAAGGAAACCGGAGCACCCGGAGAAAACCCACGCGATCACAGGGAGAACGAACAAACACCATACAGACAGCACCTGTAGCCGGGATTGAACCTGAGTCTCTGGAGCTGTAAGGCAGCAACTCTACCGCTGCACGACCGTGCCGCCCCATGCACAAGGAACAGTCCCTCACTAGACCTAGAAAGTTAGTCTCGAGATACACAATACTGAATCGTACAATTTTATCAGAAACGTGATTATATTTGAATCTTGAATTTAGTTGACATTGCTACTCACCAAACAGTGGGATGCAAGGTTATTTTCGCACAGGGAAGCGTCAATATTTGAGCACATCTCAATTTGTTCCAGGCACACCACGAACAAAATTACTTGACTTAAATGCACAGAAACTCAGCAGTAGTGAACTACAGCTCTTAATCCATCCCAAATCCATTCTCGTTTTTATATAATCAACCGCCTGAGAAACACAATCCCCAACATGATCATCTAAGCGAAATGTAAATTAGTATGCCCAGCACTGGGAATATGTGCTCAGAAAACACACAAAGAAATAATCTACAGGACATTCTGTATACCCACAAAAGCAATAAGTACGCACAAGGCAAAGACAGTATCTGGCAATCAGTGAGCATTAAGATGCCTAGTGTTTAAGAAGGAACTGCAGATGCTGGAAAATCAAAGGTAGACAAAAGTGCTGGAAAAACTCAGCGGGTGCGGCAGCATCTATGGAGCAAAGGAACTAGGCAACGTTTTGGGCCAAAACCCTTCTTCTGACCTTCTTCATTAAGATGCTTGGTCTGTCTCGTTCAGTGCTCACTGTCGGACTGACCCAAAGGAGACCCAACTTACTTTAGTTCAACTTAGTTTATTGTCAGGCGTACCAAGGTACAGTGAAAAGCTTTCACTGCGTAATCACCAGTCAGCGGACTGCTGCCTCACCGTGCCAGAGACCCGGGTTCGATTATGACCGAAAGTGTTGTCTGTGTGTAGTTTGCACGTTCTCTCTATACCCGCGTGAGTTTCCTCCGGGTGCTCCTTATTCCTCCCACGTCCCAAAAGCGTGCGGTTTTGCAGGTTAATTGACCTCGGTAAAAATTGCCCCAAGTGTGATGGGAGTGAGAAAGAAAGTGGGTTAATATAGAGATAGCACGAACGGGTGATCGATAGTCAGCATGGACATGATGGACAGAAGGGCTTGTTTCCGTCCTGTATCTTCAGTCAATGAACGTTCTACAGGCGTGAAACATCAGCTCCAAATGAATTCCTAACCATTCCTCTTCTTCTCCCATCATGCCCACCTTCAACGCTCCTGGGAAGTCATCTGCAGTTATTAACATTTTTTCTGAAAGCACACCTGTTGGATAGAATTCATCAATCAATGTATCTGTGATAATAAAATGCAGGAAGTAAGTAGTTAATTGTGGAATAGATAGATAGTGATGGAGTAGACTGAAGAAGGGTCCCCACTCAAAATGTCACCTATCCTTTATCTCCAAAGATGCTGCCTGACCTGCTGAGTTAAGGGCCTGTCCCACTTGGTCATCATTTGCGCGTCACGCAGATGGCGCGCGAAGATTTTGTACATCACAAAATCCAGTGACGCCGCGCGTCACTTCCTATGACGTCGCGCACCATGCTCGCGTAATGCGCACCATGCGCGAATTATGTGCGTGTCACGACGTGCGGATCTTGCGTCGTGATGCATAAATGATGTCACGTAAATTACGCACAAACGACGGCCAAGTGGGACAGGCTCTTTGGAGTAAACCCAAATTAAATATTACCGTGAAGAAAACCTGCAATCTCCAAGGTATTCTGCAAGTTGATAGAGTGCATGTAAATACTTAAGCATTCAATTAGTTCAGGCCTGAAAACTTGGCGGAGATAACATTGAATGACGAACATTTCACGTTGAGAAAAGTTGAAGCTAATTAATGTCATGCTCTGTGTGGAGAAAGACACAAATAGTTAAAACAGTTTTTTTTGTAATTTAGGGAATCATCTCCAATGCTGTTTTAAAAAAAAAGCAATTGGATATGAATTTTACTTCGGAGTCACGTGAGTGACTATGTGAAGACCTCGCCAGCACACATGCGTGACATATCGTCCAATGTATTGTGAGCGGCAGGCAGGGAGGAGCGTCGCTCCTCCAGCGGTAGGTTTATAACGGACCTGCAGGTAAGTTTTTACTATTCTGAGGTCGTTTTTTGGCCGCTCTGTATAATTTATTTTACAGAGCAAAATCTACAATGGACAAGTCTAGGAGGAAGTCCAAACGGACCGTAACAAAACTGACTGCGGAGGACCGCGGGAATGCGGGTAGTCAGCGGCGGCCGACTTCACCTGAGATGCTAACTGTACGGCCAGCAGCCCCCGACTTGGCATCGCTACAGCCCGTAGGTGTACCCCGGACTGGCAGTAAAGCCACCCGAAAGCCAGATAGGTCCGGAGACTCGGCAGGGTCTGGGCTGGAAGATTCACCGCCTGCGGATAACGACAGTGGTGCGGTTGATGGAGCAACTGCTCCAATGTGACCTACTCCAACAAATGGAGTCTGGTCACCGTGGGTCTCCTCAGACACCCACGGCAACACCTTTTACAGGGCTGCCAAATGTCTCCCTCTCCTCGGAGGGGAGCATAAGGAGTCAATACTGGGCTGATTCTGAACATGGGGATTTGGCTGAAGACTCTTCCAGTGTGCTAGGAGTGCAGGAACGACATCGTATCCACATTTGTGATGCCCTCGCAAAAGGGACTGCCGTTACAGCCGCAGCTGGCAGCCAGCATCAACTACCTCACCACCAACCAGCTGCAGGAACAAGTCATGAGTGACACAGCTGCTAAATATTTAGCACCAGAGAACTGTGTTTTACTCAATGTTCCTGCGGTGAACAACCCGATCTGGAGAAACAGCGGTGCAGGCATCAGAACCCAGGAAATAAAGATACAGAAGATCCTTAAACTCCTGGCTTCCGGAATAACAGCAGTTTCCAGGTCAGTGGATGGCAAGGACATGTCGGAAATACAACAGGATGCCCTGGCAGTCTTCTGCAATGCACAGTTTGAAATAAACTGTTTTAGGAAGAGTGGTATCCGACCTGCTCTAAACCCCACATTTGCGGGGTTGTGCAAGACCAGCAGCACGCAACCGCCTACTTTACTGCTCAGGGACAACCTGCCAAAGCAGGTTAAAGACCTCGACGAGGAGGCAAAAGCCGTCCGCCTAATGAAAGCGCCGTCCACTGCCAAGACCCCGTATCCTCGGCAACCCTAAGCATCCACCAGCAAGCCAAGATACTACAACGAAAGAACAGCAGCTGGTGAAAGCTCCAAGGCCGTATGTTCAGGACAAAGGTCGTTTTTAGACCAAGGCCCAGAATGGCCTTAGTGGAAGATGCGCCAACCCCACACCCCAGCGCCTCCAAACCCCAAGGGTCAAGGACGGAAGAAACCAACACAGCACCAACGGTAACCATGGAGGTAGGTGTGTCTGGTTTCTTCCGGAACATAGCATGTGTATATTCTTCACAAACTGGGGGAAGGTTACACTTGTTTAGAAATGCATGGAGTTCCGTAACCTCTGATCCTTTTATACTGCAAAGAATCCCGGGATACAAATTTGAATACATTCACAAACTCCTCCCTCCGGTTCAGCATGCACCAAGCCGAACGTTCGTGCTTTCACAAAAAGAAAGATTGGAAGGTCATGCAGAACCTTTGAGATTACATACAAAAGGAGTAATTGAGAAATCCAAACACAAATCTCTTGAGTTTGTGTCAAATATTTTCACAAAAAACAAAAAAGATGGTGGATGTCGCATCATCATTGATTTGACACAACTGAATACTTTTGTGCAGTATACCCACATCAAAATGGAAACGTTTGTTACTGCCAAAAGATACTTCATGGCTTGCATCGACCTAAAAGATGCATACTATTCAGTACCAATAGAGAAGGGTCACCGCAGATATCTGAAATTTAACTGGATGGGGCAGCTCTGGGAGTACAAAGCTCTGTCTAATGGATTAACATCAGCCCTCAGACTGTTTACCAAAATATTGAAACCAGCCTTGGCGTTTCTCCGAAAACAGAAACACATTGGCATGGCATATCTGGATGACATCTTAATTGTGGGAAAAACCCTGGAGTTGGCCAAATTGGCTGTTTCAGCCACCAAGCTCCTATTTGAAAAGTTGGGGTTTATCATCAATCCAGATAAATCCAAGTTAACGCCTTCTATGAAAATGGACTACTTGGCGTTCACAATTGACTCTGTTCACATGTCTGTGACTTTGCCAAAGGACAAAGCAACAGACTTAATAGAGGCATGCAACAGCCTTGTTTGCGTAAGTCAACCATCTATTCGACAAGTAGCTGGGAAGCTCGTGGCTGCATTCATTTACAGAGGGCCAAGATTGAAGCACTCAAATACCATGCTGGCCATTTTGACAGGCCAATGCAGTTACCAGCCAGAGCAGATTTGGAGTTGCAATGGTGGATTAACAACACTAGACATTGCTCCAATCCCATCATAATCAACAACCCTTCAGTTGTGTTACAAACTGACGCCAGCGTTCACAGCTGGGGAGCAACCAATACCACTTCCAGTTGCAGTGGTAGATGGAATGCACATGAGTTAACTTTACTTCAGACACAGGGAATTAATCATCTAGAGATGTTGGGAGCGTTCCACGGGCTTCGGGCTTACTGTTCGGACATGCACCATCTGCTTGTTCGCCTACAAATTGATAATACCACCGTGGTGGCATATATTAATTATATGGGTGGAATTAAGTTGATATCTTGTGATGAATTGGTCAATACAATTTGGCACTGGTGCATCGAAAGAAATATCTGGGTATCAGCTTCTTACCTTCCAGGTAAGCTCAATACAGTGGCGGACACCAGGTCACACAAATTCAATGACTACACCGAATGGATGTTGGACCACCAAGTATTTACTGACATTGTAGCTCAGTATGGAACACCAGATAGCGATATATTCGCATCCAGACTTAATCACCAATTACCAACATATGTTGCATGGGAACCAGACCCTGGGGCAATAGCAATGGACACTTTCTCGCTACACTGGGGGGAATTGTTTTTCTATGCATTTCCCCCCTTCTGCCTCAGGGTCTTGCTAAAAATACAACAAGACTCCGCGTTGGGTATCTTGGTAGTACCCGACTGGCCTACTCAGCCATGGTTTCCTGTGATACTCGACATAGTCTTGGAACCATGTATACCCATATCCAAACGCCCGAGTTTATTGGTTCATCCTGTGACAGGCGAAAGCCACCCGTGCCATGACAGAATAAACCTGTTGATTTGAAGGATCTAAAAAGGCCACTCCTGGAATTTGGACTGTCGACCGAACCATGAACATCATCACGGCAGCCTGCAGAGAGTTCACCAGGAAACAATACCTCTCATATCTAAAAAAATGGGAGATATTCTGTACCAGGGCAAACATGACTTACCATATGGCTACTATAACAAATGTGCTGGAATTCTTGGCGAGCCTACATTTTGATGAAGGCTTGAGCTACAGTGCCATCAACTATGCTAGGAGTGCCCTATCATCACACCTGGGACAGGGTTTAGGACCACGGGGTTGGATCTCACCTGCTAGTATCTAAACTAATGAAGGGTATTTTCAACTCTAATACCCTCAGGCCTAGGTACTCCCAGACCTGGGATATTGGTATTGTGTTAACCCTGCTCAGGGGTTGGCACCAGCTAACACTAGCAAAACTAACATATAAAATGGTGATGCTGATGGCACTAGTAATGGCACAACGGGTCCAGTCTCTGCACAAATTAAGACTGGACGCTATGGTAACATCCAAGAATAAAATAACTTTCTATATATTTGAGTTATTAAACAGAACAGGCTTGGATCGTCTGGCTCAAAATTGGAGTTCTTGGCTTAGCCCATAGACCTTCGTCTATGTATAGTGACCCATCTATTACATTACCTAGGGGTCACCAAAGGCCTAAGATGCACGGAAATTGCTTTATTAATAAGTCATAAACGTCCTCATAAAAGAGTGACTGTGCAGACCATTTCAAGATGGCTTAGACAGGTATTAGGTGCGGACACTGATGTCTTTAAATCTCATTCCACCAGGGCTGCAGCTACATCGGCAGCAAGAATGTTGGAAGTTCCCATGGACCACATCCCTGCAACAGCGGGATGGTCTAATGAAATAAACTTCCAACGGTTTTATAATAAACCCGTTGCCAGACCTGAGACATTTGCAGACACGATTTTGAGTTCTGTATTATGATTTTACCCCGAATTAGTGGTCATTATTATTTGTTAATAAATGCATCATGGTTTTTCAGCAACCGATTCATGTCTGAATACGTTAACATACTTCCTCCATTGGTCATTATGGTAGTGTGTGAGCATGGACTCGTTTTCCACGGCATGAAATCACAGAGCTTTGAAATCTTCATGTAGTCACTCACGTGACTCCGAAGTAAAACAGTAAGATTAAACGAGAAGTTACCAGTTTATTTTATGAGGAGTTACATTGAGGGATTACGTGCCCTCCACTCCCAACCCTCTATTATAAAGGACAACTGGTATTCTAGTTCTCTTATCTTACTATATTTTGTCTACTTCTGTTATCTGTGATTTCACACCGCTGCTTTGAAGAATGTCGCGCATGCGTGCTGGCGGGGTAATACCTCAACGTAACTCCTCATAACATAAAGATCAAACTTCAAACTGGTAAGTTCTCATTTAATCTTACTATTGATTCCAACAAAGAAAATTGGAGAAGTGAGTTGAATTTCTGCTGACATGCCTTAATTGAAATAAGACAAGTGCAGGACAAGTTGAGTTGATGGTCTCCAAGCAGAAGAAAGCAGGTGAGATCAGCCCTTGCCTTGAAGCAACATGTTGTAAGCTCAGTGGTCTTAAGAAAATCAGCTTCACTTCTCTGAAACACATTGAATAATATGTTTTCCAAAATAAAATTGATTTGAAGAATCCCATTACACCCCATCATTTAATTTCTTGTGAATCAGCAGGAAGGCAAATAATTACAACTTGAAAAATCTTCTGCAAATTCCGAGGAGTACTATTAATTATTTGTATATCTGATTCCAATTACGCATCATTGTCTGATGTACAGCTTCTATTTATTACATGCTTGGACTATCACCTTATGTTTAATTGCATGCCACATTTGTGAATTGATTTTTAATTCTCATCATCAGCAAAAGCTTTCTTCAGTTAATTGAGATGTACAGAGAAGCCAGAGCTACAGTAGCTTGGCAAGAATTGAGTCAAACATGTAGAAGCCACAAAATGCTGGAGTAACTCAGAGAAGGAATGGGTGATGTTTCAGGTCGAGACCGCCCATTCCTTCTCTCCAGAGATGTTGCCTCACCCACTGAGTTACTCCAGCATTTTGTATCTACCTTTGATTTTATCAGCATCTGCAGTTCTTTCTTACACATATAGGAGCCACCTTGACTCATCCAGAACCAGGGGGCTCAGAATAAAAGGACGTACCTTCAGAATGGAGATGAGGAGGAATTTATTTAGCCAGAGGGTGATGAATCTGTGGAATTCATTGCTATGGACAGCTGTAGAGGCCATATCTTTGGGCATTTTTAATGCAGAGAATGATAGATTTTTGATTAGTAAGGGTGTCAAAGGTTACGGGGAGAAGGCAGGAGATTTGAGGTTGAGAAGAAAAATAGATCAGCCATGATTGAATGGCAAAGTGGACTCAATAGGCTGAATGACTTAATTCTACTCCTATGTCTTTTGGTCTTGTGGACCCTAACTCTAAAGATCAATGAAGTCCCTCAATAGAATACAGTCTACATATCTGCTCTAAAACAAATGAACAGAAGGCCGCACATGCAATATTGTGTACAGTTCTGGCCACCACTCTGAAGGATGGAAGTGGGAGGATAAAAATAACTGCAGAGGCAATTCACCAGGATATTGCCGTGGTTACAAGCGGAAATGGAATAGTCAGGATTTATTCTCACTGGAATGTAGGAGGCTGAAATTATATAGAGTGGATGTGGAGAGGATGTTTCCACTAGTGGGAGAGTCTAGGACCAGAAGTCAAAGCCTCAGTATAAAAGGACGTCCTTTTAGGAAGTTGAGGAGGAATTTCTTTAGTCAGAGGGTGGTGAATCAATGGTGAATGGGTATTTTCATTAGTACTGGTGTCAGGGGTTATGGGGAGAAGGCAGGAGAATGGGATTAAGAGGGGAAGATAAATCAGCCATGATTGAATGGCAGAGTAGACTCAATGGGCCGTATGGCCTAATTCTGCTCCTATCACCTCTGAACTTATATGGGAGTTAGATATGATAGATATTCTGGAACTTTACTGATGGCAGGTAGGTCTAAATTGAGAGAGCACATGTTTAATATGAGAGGAGAGATATTTAAAGGAGATCTGTTGGGAGAGATTATTTTCAGCGCATGGTGGCTATCTGGAATAAGATGCTTGAGGGAATAGTGGAGCAGATACAATTACCATGCTTAAAAGACATTGGGATAGGTACTTGGATTGGAATGGGGTAGAGGGATACAGGCCTAATGTAAGCGAATGAGATTAGGAAAGGTAAACATCTCTATCAGGCTGTACAAGCTGGGCCAAAAGACCCAGTTCCATGTGGTACAACTTTATGAATCAAAAGCAAATCAAAAATCAATGATTGGCAATTAGTTAAGACAAATTGATTACTGTAAATTACTCTGAGTGCAGTTGAGTGATAGAAGAGTCAGGAACAAGTGGATGGGCAGGTAAAGGAGAATAGTTTACATGGAAATAAAAGGGGTTGCGGGAAATGAGATGAATGGGATTGGTATGTGAGCGAGAATACACTGGATGAACTGAATAAATCTCCTCCTACATTGTAAGGAAATAGTAAAAATAGGGTGAGTATCTTGGAACAGGTTAAGAACTTGTATCGGAAGGAAATGCAGATGCTGGTTTATGTTAAATGCAGATGCTGGTTTACACCGAGGATCGATACAAATTTCTGCAGTAACCTGGCGGGGCAGGCAGCATCTCTGGATAGAAGGAATGGGTGATGTTTCAGACTGAGAGTCAGGGGAGAGGGAGACACAGAGATAAGGAAGGGTAAGGTGTGGTAACGAGACATGAAAAGAGATGAGAATCAAGGAAAATCTAGAATAGATCATTGTTAGCGAAGGTGAGAAGCAAAAAGAGATAAAATGTATTCAGGGGGGCAGTCAGACTGGTCGGAGAACTAGGATGTGGGAGGGATGGAGAGAGAGGGAAAGCAAGGGTTACTTTAAGATAGAAGAACATGTTATTCATTAATCTCAGGGTAAAAGTCAGTGACTTTTCTTTATCTGAAGGATCTGTGTGCTATGTTCCATTTTTGTGCAAACTGTCACCATTCCCAGTGGTGTGCAGATTTCAGGCAAAGCAAACACTTGCAAAGTGGGTTATTTGTTCACTATTAAGTCAGACATATGCACTAATTCAAAGATGATCGAACGCTGCGCAAGGCATATTTGCCAGTAGCTTTTGAAAAACAGTAATATAAAGTGGAGAAATTCTCATGTTATTTTAATTTCTCAGCTCCATCAACTTATCTCCAGTGGAATTAAGTGAAATAATCAAGGAATGAGGTGGCCCAGATCTTCTGCTGCTCCTGCTGATCTTCTGCTGACTGTTAAGCTGCCCAGGCTCCATTCTGAATTCTCCAATTTTAAGTAGCATTCCCCTCTTCCCCTCTCTCTATTCTGTGCCCCCATCCCAACACACCTGCCCCTCTTCGCCATTTCTCCCACTACTCAGGCTCTCACACCCTGTGCCCCCTTCCACCTGCACATCCATCCCCTCCCACCTATATCATAAGATCATAAGATCATAAGCGATAGGAGCAGAATTAGGCCATTCAGCTTATCAAGTCTACTCCGCCATTCGATCATGGCTGATCTATCTCTCCGTCGTCACCCTTCTGTGGCAAAGATTTCCACAGATTCACCGCCCTCTGACTGAAGAAATTCCTCCTGATCTCCTTCCTAAAAGAACATCCTCTAATTCTGAAGCTATGACCTCTAGTCCTAGACTTTCCCACCAGTGCAAACATATCTCTCCCTCTGGCTTTACGTTTTAATCCCCTGTCCCACTTTCACAACCTAATTTGCGATCTCTGACGACCTTAAACGACCTAAAAAAAAACAAGGTCGCGGTAACCTACGACATCCTACGACCTTCCACGACTATGTCTGCGGCCTCCTACGACTATGTTGAAGACCTCCCACGACTATGTTGAAGACCTCCCATGACGATGAAGAAGACCTCCTTCGACCACCTTCGACTATGTCGAAGACTGGCTTCGACCATGTACGTTTTACTGCTGTTTGCAGTAGCTCTTTTGCTTCGGCAGCCTTTTCAGAAAGGCAGAAGGGGAACAGCAAAAGTGAAGAGGAATCACAAGAAAAGCTCTCAATGGGTGAATGGAGATGATATGATGGCGATGGAGATGATTCTAGTACACCAGATGACTGGAAGAGAGTGGCGCTGCGCTTTGACGAAAGATGGAACTTGAAGCACACATGTGGGGCAGTGGATGGCAAGCATGCCATTCTTGTCCCTGTCCCTGTACCCCTCATTTTCCTTTACGTACAGGATGGCATTCTGCTGGAACCATTCCTCAAGGTCCCCTTCCTGCTGCCTGGTGAAGGTGTAGGGCATAACCTTCCTCTATCCCCCACCGCCAATGGGGCATCTGCCTCTGATGCTGTGTCAGACACAGGAGAAAGGGCTGCTTTGCTGCCTTCAAATGAGGCAGTGAAGGATGGAGTGGTGGTGGGGACGTATACTACCACCCTGGTCTCCTCCTCCAGGGGTCTTTCATGCAGGGCTACCTCCTCCTGCACTATCACCTCCTGTTGCATCACCTCCTGCCACTCCTCCTCCTGGGTGGGCAACACCTGCATGGCCGTTTGTTTTTAGGGTTCACTCTTCCCCTGCACTGCTGCCTTTTTGGTGCCATCTCTAAAACACAAGTCTCCTCTCCAAAAACCTATCCAGCTATGACTGAACATGCCTTGGAGTAACAGAGGTGACGTTCTGCTTTTTAAATAACCTTTTTTTTCTACTGACCTTTTTTTCACCCCGGAGCTATTCCCTTCGACTGCCTCCGACCACCTACGACTACCTACGACTACCTACAACTAGCATCACGACCCACTATGACCTACCTATGACCTACCTACAACCTACCTATGAGTAAAAAGTATCAATTTTTTTCATGCCGACCTCTTTTTTACTCATGGGCATTTTTTATCAGGCTAGAAAAAAAGCCGTAAACTACTTGATACCACTACTGTAACTTCGACTAGCATCACGACCAGCTGCGACCTACCTACGACCTCCTACGACCTCGTGGCGAACATGCTGTGAGTATGAGTCAAGGGCAAACTTGGCAGAGGTCGTGAAAGTGGGACGGGGACTTTACTCCTCTTATCTGACACCCTTTTGTCTCCTCATCGTAGAGCATCTAACAGCACAGGAAGACCCTGGGGTGTTTGCTCTCTCCATTGACTGCGCCACATTCAATGCCAACTTGAAATGCAATCTCGTCTCATGACGGAATGGCAGCATTATCTGGCGACTGTATACAGGGCGGCACAGTGACGCAACAGTAGAGTTGCTGCCATACAACACATGCAGCACCGGAGACGCGGGTTCGACCCCGACTATGCGTGCTGCTTGTACGAAGTTTTACGTTCTCCCCTTCACCTGCGTGGGTTTTCTCCGAGATCTTTGGTTTCCTCCCACACTCCTAAGACAAACAGGTTTCTAGGTAAATTTTCTTGGTAAATGTAAAAATTGTTCCTAGTGTGTATAGGACTGTTAATGTGCAGGGGTCGCTGGTTGGCACGGACCTGGTGGGCCAAAGGGCCTGTTTCTGCGCTGTATCTCTAAACTAAACTAAACTAAACTACTGACTCAGTGTACTATGTACACTGTCTGATGAGGCGTCTTGACCCAAAACATCACCCATTACCTCTCTCCAGAGATGCTGCTTGTACCACCGTATCCGCTCCAACATGCCGACACTAACACTATCCTACACACTGTGGACAATCTTCAATTTTCCTACCAAAGCCAAATACTTCAGCATTTTGTGTCTATCTTCAGCATAGGAAGACATACAGATTTGTATAGGAAGGAACTGCAGATGCTGGTTTAAACGGAAGACACAAAATGCTGGAGTATTTGGCTTTGGTAAAAAAATTGTAAATTGTCCTTTGCGTGTAGGATAGTGTTCGTGTCCGCTGGTCAGTGTGGACATGATGGTCCGAAGGGCCTCTTTCCACGCTGTATCTCTAAAATATCTAAATAACTCAGATATATGGTATCCTGATCCAGAACTGGTTAAAGAAATTTTCATCCTGGAACTGGAAAACTTCAAAAGATTGAATACAGGTCTGCACGGTGGCGCAGCGGTAGAGTTGCTGCCTTACAGCGCCATAGACCCGGGTTCGATCCTGACTGCGGGTGCTGTTTGTACGGAGTTTGTACCTTCTCCCCATGACCCGCATGGGTTTTCTCCGAGATCTTCAGTTTCCACCCACACTCCAAAGACGTACAGGTTGAAGGTCAATTGGTTTGGTGTAAATGTAAAATGTTTCCTAGTGTGTGTAGGGTAGTGTTAATGTGCGGGAATCGCTGTTGGTGCGGACTTGGTGGTCTCTGAAACTAAATCTAAAAACTAAAATGTCATGTAACCAAGAAATATAAAGACCCCACTATCATTCATGTCAAAGTACGTGCAACCACAATAACTGAGAGTCTGAAGAAGGGTCTCGAACCGAAACATTCCCTTTCTCCAGAAATACTGCCTGAGCCGCTGAGGTGTTCCAGCTTTTTGTGTCTATATTTGGTTTAAACCAGCACCACCAGTTCCTTCCTGCTCAATAACATTTTGTCTGTTTCTCTAGCTAAGGGGAGAAAGATGGCTCAGAATAATAAAACCAACATATCCAGCAAGGATTCAACACTGAACCAGGGGTGTTTTGATTCCCCTATACCTGACCTACACTACCGATTAAGTAATTTTCTCTTTTCTGCAAGGACTCAGTGATGGTGAAATAAATCAGCTCAGCAGTAACCCACAATGTGTCACCATTAATTCACAGTGACTAACACGCTAGCTGACATTATTTTGCAGAGAAGACCAATCTAATGATATCACTAATGATACCTTGAATGTGATCCTTTTTCTGCAAAGAACATATGTTGGCAAGAATGTAACGTCAAATATATTTCTCTTGCAAAAACCAATTTCTAACTATTCAGTTTGATGGCATTAAAATTAATTCATTAATTCAGATGGATCCAAGCCCTGTTGGGCATAAAACCTAGTAAGACATGAATAACAGTCTTTAATTGTGGAAAACCTTTAGCGGCACGGTGGCGCAGCGGTAGAGTTGCTGACTTAAATGTCAAAGACCTGGGTTCGATCCTGACCACGGGTTCTGTCAGTACGGAGTTTGTACATTCTCCCCATGAGCACGTGGGTTATTTTTGCATGCTCCAGATTCCCCCCAACACTCAAAAGGCGTACATGTTTGTTTATAGGTTAATTGGCTACTGTAAAAATTGGAAATTGGCCCTAGTGTGTAGGATAGTGCTAGTGTACTGGGTGATCGCTGGTGGGTGCAGACTTGGTGGATCGAAGGGCCTGTTTCTGCACTGTATCTCTAAACTAAACTAAGCACAAGTTGCCATTGACAAAACCATATTTTATAAACATTACCTTAAAATAATGGTAGAGTTGTATACAAATGCATTAAAACTACATATAAAAAATAGTGCTCACAAGCCAGCGGAGTCTGCATTTCTGGAGTCTTTCTAAATGATCTGCATCTGTTTCTCTAACATCAATTAGCATGATAGAGAACTAATCATTTTGCACAGCTTCCTGTCCCCAGTGGCAATAGTCCTATGCTCTGCTAATATAATGACTAATCATTAAGTTGATAATATTTCAAAAATTGTCTTCAATACTCTGACACACATGAATTAGCAACAGAGGGAAGGTGAGAAATGAATTCACCTGAAGCTGTGGTCTCCGGTAAGAAAATGTCCGATTCGGGTACTCCAAGCCGCGGAGTGTGTTCAATCATCCCAACGTCGGAGTTTCGATCATCCTGATGAGAGGGCCTGTACATCCGGTCGTCCTTAGCGGCGACTACGGAAGGTTCATGGCCCTGACCACGGATGAACAAAGACTGACTGAACTTTGTTGCCTTCTATGTTTTGTTAAATTCTATCGAACTATGTTAAATTCTGTAGTGTATTGTGTGTTCTTTTTTCAATTGTATCGCTGCATGGCAATTTCATTTCAGAGTCAAGTGAGTGACTTCCTGAAGACCCTGCCAGGCACGCATGCGCGGCATATCGTTGACCACATGCGAGCGACGGGCAGTGAGGAGCGTTGCTCCTCTACTGCAGGGACCAGCAGGTAAGAAAAAACTAACCTGCCGTCCTTCTTTCATTTCAGGGACTCTGTTCTCTGAGTACTCCAGGCCGCTTCGGCACTGACTGCAGACCGCGGGATGCGGGCAGTCAGCGGCGGCACTAATAGTATGGAGTCAGGAAGAGCCCGTTGACCCAGGTTGGTCCGGGTTCACACTCGCCGGCGGAGGATGGCAGAGGTAGCCCAACTCTACACCGCAGCCCGCAGGACACGGCGGGCTGATGAATTAACAAAGGAGTGGGGGCTAGCCCCAACCGAACTCTACTACAGAGCCTGCAGTATCCCTGTCTGTATTAACAGGTAATGGGGCTTGCAGGGAACGGCTGTGGGCTGACGGCTTTACGTACGCCGTTGCCCCGACTTTATTTTTAGATCGGGCAGATTGGGCAGCTCGTTGACCCGGTAGGTTCCGGGCTCACACTCACCGTTCGCAGGCAGCGACGGCAGAGCGGCAGCCCGAATCTACACCGCAGCCCGCAGGGTCACCACAGGCTGACGGCAACACTACCTGGAAGTCGGATAAGCCCGTGGACCAGGAGGGTCCGGGCTCGGAGACTGCCATTCGCGGGCAGCGAAGGCAGAGCAGGAGCTCCAACAACGCCACAGGCCACAGGTATACTGTGGACTAACGTCTATGCTACCCTATAGAGGTAGTGGACAGAGCTGGGGCCCCGACTCACACATAGGCGGGAGCCTTGCCGTTAGCGGCACTCTATGTCCCGCATGAGACTCTGGTCACTATTGGAGCTAGGGGGAGAGAGTGGGCTCCTCCACCGGAAGCTCGTAAAGACCCTCAGGTAAGACACTAACCTTGAGTTGATGGCTTCTGTACTAGACTTTGCTTACAGAAACAATGGATGAAGGCATCGAAGTATGCCTCCCAGGGCCATGGGACTTTGGATGGGAGTCAGCGCCCACTATTCCCGGAGCTGCCCATAACGCCGGCAGCGCCCACTCTGCGGGCCGGGATGAGAACACGGAAACCGGGGAGCCCTGCGCAGCCAAGACCCGATTCTCCACCACGGCTGGCCATGGAGCCGTAAAATGGTAGGAGCACCGCGCAGGAGCAGGGTAGGCAAGACCCTGTCACCTAAGCATAGGGACAGTGGAGCAAAGGTGCATAACTGTGTTATCTACTCGGCGGCACGTTCTCTCTCCCCAATTATGCAGGTCACCAGAGGGAGGACCAGGGGAAGAATCGCACAACAGTCGGTGAGCCCCGCTGTAGGAGCCGGGGTCGACTTTCCACCAGAGCAGGCCGCCAGATCGTGGACCAGTGAAGGATTGAGGCCTGGGTCTGCAAGCCCCGCATGTGCGGCCGGGACCGACTCATCACCGCTCATGTCTTATCAGACTAGCAGGCCGCCTCCGTCTGGAAGATGACGGACTCGCGGCAGGTCCGCGTGGGAGTCGCTTAGCCACGCAGAAGCGGCAGGCAGCGACATCCTGTCTAGGTACCCTTGTTATCACCTTTATGAGGTGCGGGGTGATGACAGAAGCCTCTGAGATTCTTCAGAACCTGAGGAAGTCGACTTGTCGTCCGCAGATGCGGCGGCGATCGCATGGTTCGGATGGAGCGCATGATGGAGCGTATCCTAGAGCACAATCACTGCAGCTGGACCAGATGTCCTCCAGTCCTGGAGACATGCGGCTGGGCCACCCAGCATATCCCCGTCATTGGTAGGGAATGCCACGAATCAGCAGCTGGCTGACACGTAAGAAGGATGGAGCAGGAACCTGCAGTAACTAAGAGAACCCAAGAGGAACTGCTGAATGTGGTCTCCAGGTTCGCTCAGCTGAAACACAGGTCAGCCTTTTGCAGCCCAAATTAGGGGCTAGCAGACTACCTCACTACACACCAGCTGCAGGAATAGGTCCTTACCAAAGCGGTCAACAAATACAAGGCCCAAACAACTGCACATCGTTGTATGTACCGACAGTCAACACGCCCATCTACGGCAACAACAGTCCCGGGATAAGGGCACAAGAGATGAAATTACAAAGATCCTGACATTGCTGACGTCGGGGATTACTGCCTTTGCCAGGTCGGTTGACGGTACGTAAATGACAGCAGAGCAGGAGGATGCTCTTGCGATATTAGTCATGAAGTTAACGCTTCCAGGAATATCGCCATTTAACTGACTCCTAAACCCCCATCTGCGACGCCTCCACAGAGACAGCTGTTCAGTGCGGACCTGCCCATACAGGTCAAGGACCTGGATTAGGAGGCGGAGGCAGTCGGGTTGATAACCCACCTCCCTCCAGCAGGGCAGCAGTACGCAGGCAAACATCATATGCAAGACCTACGGGCCACCTGAAAGACCAGTAAGGACCTAAACAAGTCAGCAGCACCTCAACACAATTCAATGGAACACCAGGAACCAGAACGACAGACCCGCCGGTAGCCATGGAGGTAGGGGGTCTGGTTCTCTAGAGAGTGCTGCATGTATAACCTCACAAGTAGAGAGAGGTTACATACATTCTGGGATACATGTGCTGATTGTCACTATCCCAGGGAACTAAGCATAGACATTAGAGGCATGTAACAGCCTTGCTTGCGCCGGGAAACGACTATTAAACATGCTGCTAAGGTAATTGGTAACTTGTAGCAAATTCTAGCTACATAATTGGGCCGTTGCACTATCAAAGCTTGCAAAGAGCAAAATCTCGGCATTAATAGCGAATGCTGGACATTTTTTACGGGCCTATGCAGCCGCCAATCAAGGCATAAATTGAGCTACAATGGTAGATTAGCAATGTTTGTGATTGTTAAATCCCATCATTACATAAAACCCATTAGCCGTGTAACAAACCGGCGCAAGCACCAATGGCTGGGACTGTTCAAATATGCTGGTAGCATGTCACGGGCTGCGGGCTTAATGCACTAATCTGCAGCATACGTACGTCCAACTTCAAAATAATACCACTGATGTGGCATATTCAAACCTTATGGGTGGTATCGTCAATATCTTGTGATGAATTGGGAAAATTAATTTGGCTCTGATGCATTGAAAGAAATTTGGATATCAGCTATGTACCTTCTGGTTAAGCTCAATACAGTGGCAGACACCAGGTCACAAGTATTTAATAACAACACCAAGTGGATGTTGAACCTCCAAATATTTGCTAAAATTATAGCCTAATATGAAACACCAGATATCGACCTCCTTGCGTCCAGGTTGAACCATTAGATACATATATGTGTCTCTCGAGAAGCAGATCCTGGGGCAGTGGCGATGGACAAATTCTCGCTACATTGGGGGAAATGGATTTCTATGCTTTCCCCATTCTGCCTCATCAGTCAGGTGTTGCAGAAAACGGACCCAGATTCTGGAACATAAAGGACCATGGACGTCATACAGATTGTGCAGAGAAAGTCCACTAGGAAGCAGTACCTCGCCTACATAAGGATATGGGAGGTTTCTGTAGTCAGACCAAGACCACCTACATATCTGCTACGATCTCCAATGTGCTGGCATCCTCACAGGTCTTCATTATGATGAGTCCCTCAGTTACAGTGCCATATACAGTATCAGGAGTGCACTGTCATCCTATCTCAACATTGGAGTGGGATCTCACCTGCTGGTATCCAAACTATGAGGGATATGTTCTATCTATCCCTCCCCGACCACGATATTATAATACCTGAGAGATAAGGGTGGTGTTGACCCTACTCAGGAGCTAGTCGCCTATGACGGATTTCCAATTGGACCTACTCACCTTTAAAGTGTGATGGCAATGGCACTGAACACAGCACAACGGGTCCAGTCTCTACAGGAATTAAACCTGGATAGAATGATCGACCCATAATAAAGTAACTTCTTTATGAAAGAGTTGCTTAAACTACACAGACCTGCGACTACAGGTCTGGAAATGGCCATCAGGAATATGGAGGGGATCTGTTGTCAGCCATGGAAACCCGCGTCACAGGGTGACGGTGCAGACTATCTCCAGATGGCTCAAGGTGGTATTCGGTGCAGCAGGTAAGACACTAAACATTTTAAAATGTCATTCTACCAAGGCTGCATCCACATCAGCGGCGAGGACCATGGAGGTGTTCATGGATTATGTCCTCGCAATAGCGGGCTGGGCCATTGAAACGACATTTCAGCGGTTTCATATCTAACCTGTGGCCGTTCCCACAATGTTTGCGGAGTCAGTTTTAAGTGCTGTCCCTAAGCGTTTGTCCCCGAATTCAGGGGTTTATTGTTGTATTAACAATAATGTTATTATTTTTCAGCTTGTTCAAGTCTGAAATACGTTAACATACTTCCTCCATCAGTATTACGGCAGTGTGTGGGCATGGACGTGATCCAAGTCATGTAATCACAGAGCTTTGAAATCTTCACGAAGTCACTCACTTGACTCCAAAATGAAATAGTAAGATTAAACGAGAACTTTCCAGTTTGAAGTTTGATCTTTATTTTATGAGGAGTTGCGATCAGGGATTTTGTGCCCTCTGCTCCCAACCCTCTACTATAAGGTTAGCTGGTCTCTTCATTCTAACTATATTAGTTCATTTCTGGATAGTTCTGTGATTCCACACCGCTGCTTTGAAGAATGTCGCGCATGCGTGCCTGGCGGGGTCTTCACGAAATTCCTCATCGCAACTCCTCATAAAATAAAGATCAAACTTCAAACTGGTACGTTCTCATTTAATCTTACTAATTGATTTCACAGTACCTTAGTTGGTACATGTGTCAAATACATTTGTATTGTATTGTATTGTATCGTATCTTATTAGTCACTCTCTGAAAATACAGCCAGACTGAGGCACTTCTGTCATCTCTTCTATTACACAACTTAAGGGCCTGTCCCACTGCGATGACCTAATTTGCGAGTTTAGAAGAGTTTGCTCTCGACTCAAACTCGCAGCATGGTCGACATAGAAACATAGAAATTAGGTGCAGGAGTAGGCCATTCAGCCCTTCGAGCCTGCACCGCCATTCAATATGATCATGGCTGATCATCCAACTCAGTATCCCGTACCTGCCTTCTCTCCATACCCTCTGATCCCCTTAGCCACAAGGGCCACATCCAACTCACTCTTAAATATAGCCAATGAACTGGCCTCAACTACCCTCTGTGGCAGAGAGTTCCAGAGACTCACCACTCTCTGTGTGAAGAAAATCTTTCTCATCTCGGTCTTAAAGGATTTCCCCCTTATCCTTAAGCTGTGACCCCTTCTCCTGGACTTCCCCAACATCGGGAAACAATCTTCCTGCATCTAGCCTGTCCAACCCCTTTTTTGTAAGTTTCTATAAGATCCCCTCTTAATCACCTAAATTCCAGAGAGTATAAACCGAGTCTATCCAGTCTTTCTTCATAAGACAGTCCTGACATCCCAGGAATCAGTCTGGTGAACCTTCTCTGCACTCCCTCTATGGCAATAATGTCCTTCCTCAGATTTGGAGACCAAAACTGCACGCAATACTCCAGGTGTGGTCTCACCAAGACCCTGTACAACTGAAGTAGAACCTCCCTGCTCCTGTACTCAAATCCTTTTGCTATGAAAGCTAACATACCATTCGCTTTTTTCACTGCCTGCTGCACCTGCATGCCTACTTTCAATGACTGGTGTACCATGACACCCAGGTCTCGCTGCATCTCCCCTTTTCCTAATCGGCCACCATTTAAATAATAGTCTGCTTTCCTGTTTTTGCCACCAAAGTGGATAACCTCACATTTATCCACATTATACTGCATCTGCCAAACATTTGCCCACTCACCCAGCCTATCCAAGTCACCTTGCAGTCTCCTAGCATCCTCCTCACAGCGAACACTGGGAGATATTGCCTTCAATTCCCTCATCCAGATCATTAATATATATTGTAAATAGCTGGGGTCCCAGCACTGAGCCCTGCGGTACCCCACTAGTGTGGCTTCCTGTTTGCCAGCCAGTTCTCTATCCACATGATTGTCGAAAGCCTTCTGGAAGTCCAGATATACCACATCCACTGGTTCTCCCTTATCCACGCTACTAGTTACATCCTCGAAAAATTCCACAAGATTCGTCAGACATGATTTACCTTTTGTAAATCCATGCTGACTTTGTCCAATGATTTCACCACTTTCCAAATGTGCTGCTATCCCATCTTTAATAACTGACTCTAGCAGTTTCCCCACTACCGATGTTAGGACTAACTGGTCTGTAATTCCCCGTTTTCTCCCTCCCTCCCTTCTTAAAAAGAGGGGTTACATTTGCTACCCGCCAATCCTCAGGAACTACTCCAGAATCTAAAGAGTTTTGAAAGATTATCACTAATGCATCCACTATTTCCTGAGCTACTTCCTTAAGTACTCTGGGATGCAGCCTATCTGGCCCTGGGGATTTATCGGCCTTTAATCTATTCAATTTACCCAACACCACTTCCCGACTGACCTGGATTTCACTCAATTCCTCCTTTGACCCACAGTCCCCTGCTATTTCAGGCAGATTATTTATGTCTTCCTTAGTGAAGACGGAACCAAAGTAGTTATTCAATTGGTCCGCCATATCCTTGTTCCCTATGATCAACTCACCTGTTTCTGACTGCAAGGGACCTACATGTGGTCCTAGGAGATTACTGGAACTCCCCTTCATGCTGAAAGATTTAGAGTCATCCATCATCGCTGAAGTCACAGGTCAGGCGAGTGCTTGAGCCGAAGACAACAGGTCCATGCCGACCATTGATCAAAAGTTCATACTAGTTCTGTGTATTCCCACATTTCCTGCACATTAGGAACATTTTACAGAAGTCAACAAATCCGCAGGTCTTTGGAATGTGGGAGGAGAGCAGAGCACGCGGACGAAACCTGCACCGTCACAGGATAGGGATAACATGCGAACTCCACACGGACAGCATCCGATGGCAGGATTGAACCTGGGTCTTAGGCAGTGTGAGTCTGCATCACTTCCAGTTTCACCACCATACTGACCCTAAATATCACCTATCCATGTTATCGAGAGATGCTGTCTGACCCGCTCAATTACTCTGGCACTTTATGTCTTTTTCTGTAAGCCAGCATCTGAAGTTCCTTGCTTCTACTTTACTTCAGTTTAATTTATCTTAGATTAGAGATGCAGCATGGAAATCGGCTCTTTCACCCATCAAGTCTACACTGAACATCATTTACCCGTTCTAGGTTGTCCCAAATTCACACATTAGGTGCAATTTACACAGACCAAATTCACCTACAACCTGCACATCTTTTGGATGTGGGAGGTAACCGGAGCACCCAGAGGAAACCTAAGTGATCACAGGGAGAACATGCAAACTCCATGCAGACAGCACCAAATCCAGGTCTCAACCTCTTCGCTTATTCCTTCTCACCCGTTGTCTAGCAGCTAGCCAATCATCGAGTCAGAGAGTGATACGGTGTGCAAAGAGGTACTTTAGTCCAACTTGCCCAACAAGTCCCATCTACCACCTGCTAGCATTTGGTCCGTATCCCTCCAAACCTGTCCTATCCATGCACCAGGATGAAGTCTACATGACCACCAGATTGTTCTTCAGGCCAGAATGAATTTAATGACCTGCACTTTCATCCAGCAAGACCCCTCAGGAACACCTCAGCAAACATTGTTTGCGGACACTTGTGTCTTGTTCAGGTTGCAGGCGACAGGATATTCCTACAGGTTGCATTTTGTTTTTTGACTAGATTTACCAATCAAGCAATGAGTTGATAACGCTCTCCCTGCACAAGCCAGCACTGAGGTGGTCTCGACCTTGACCTTGTGCAATGGGATATTTTGCAGAACACCCTTTTTTGAGGCATTTGTTCAACCGCAAAGTTGGGAAATCAAGTCAGGGACATTTATCCTTTGGGAAAGAGAGTGGCAAAGAAAAATATGGATGGGGCATCGTTTACGCATGCCTATTAACCTACAAGCTGAAGACATTGGACTATAGAATGGGACTGACGAGACTGATCTTGCTAAAGAACAACATGGCCCGATGGGCCGAAATGCTTCCAAATTCTATGATTTTACAATGCAGTTGGTGCCTTGCATTCAGCTCAAACCTAACATGAGGACAGTAAAGGGCCTGTCCAACTTGGGAGTCATTTGCCGATAGCGCGTAAAGATTTTGTACATCCTAAAATCCTGGGGCGCCATGCGCGACCGCGCGTGTCACTGCCTACGTCACCACGCACCATGTATGCGTAATAAGCACCATGCGCGCATCACGTGCGTGTCATGACCTGATGTCGCGTAAATTATGTGCAAATTACACCCAAGTGGGACAGGCCCTTAAGTACAGTTGTGAGAGATGATCTAGTCTTAGAAGATGTCAAGTCCATTTGGATGGAGGTAAAAGATTGCACAGGAGACAATGGTACGAATAGTGTAAAGATTAACAAACAGTAAAACATATGGTAGGAAAGAACATAAATCAAGAAACAATAATGGCGAGCAAAAAGACTAACATATTAATTGTGAGCAACTTTAACATTCATGTAAATTGGTTAATTAAATTCGAAATTGGAGCCATTAAAAAAAAAGAATGAATAGAGATCATAGAGGTTAGGAGATACCTATAGGAATAAGTAATGAAACTAAGCTGTAGCAGACGGTTTGGGATATGGTAACATGTAAGGAGACAGGTTTAATAAATGATCTCAGAGTAAATGATCCCCCTGGGGGAAATAGTGGTCACATTAAGATAGAATTTAGCATTCAGTATGAGAGTGTGAAACCTGGGTCTGGAGTAATGGTGAGAATCAGTGGGATTACAAAGGGATAAGGAGAAAGTTGGGTAAGGGCCTGTCCCACTTCGGCTATTTTTAGGCCACTGCCGGCGACTGTCATAGTTGTAGCTGGACGCCGAAAAACCGGTGACTGGACCCTCCTTCGACATAAAATTTGAAATAGAATCATTACTTTAACAAAAAGAAAACCAAAGTCAGCACCGGCGACAACCTACGTCACCTGGCGACAACCTACGTTAACCTGGCAGCAACTCCCACAGCACCTACGTCAGTAGAAGTCGAGCTATGCTCATTGGCGTCAAACCCACTGTCGCCGACTGTCTCTGAAAATTTTTCAACATGCTGAAAATCCAGCGGTGACCAGAAAGACGCTCCGACTCTTTGGGTGACTGAGGAGACTACTCACGACCATAGAGGCAACACCCCAGCGACAGCCTAATCGCATGTAGTCACCTAAAAATTTGCCTAAGTGGGACAGGCCCTTTAGAGAGTACTGGGTAAAAAATGATTAAAATCACTTGGCTATATCATTACCTTTTGAGTCATAGAGTCCTAGAGCATGAAAACAGGCCCTTCAGCCCAACCTGCCCATAATGAACCATGTCCCAGCTATAATAGTTCGACCTGCCTGTGTTTGGCCCATATCCATCCAAACCAAGTCCTATCCATGTACCTGTCTAACTCTTTCTTAACCATTGCGCTAGTCCTTGCCTCAAATACCTCCTCTGGCAGCTCGTTCCATACACCCGCCACCCTCTGTGTGAAAGTGTTACCCCTCACATTGCTATTAATCTTTTCCCCTTCACCTTAAACCTATGTTGTCTGGTCTTCGATTCCTTTGTTCTGGGCAAGGAACTGTGCTTCTACCCGATTTATTCCTCTAATGATTTTATGCACTTCTATAAGATCACCCCTCATCCTCCTGCACTCCAAGGAATAGAGTCCTGGCCTGCTCAACCTTACCCTATAACTCAGACCCTTGAGTCCTGGCAACATCCTTATTAAGAAAATGTTTACACCTGGTTAGGCTGCAAACTGAAGATGGCTAATTGCTAATTACTGCATCTAATGTGCGTTGAGCTTTCATTAGTTCTTGGACATGTGGATGCAGAGAACTCTGCTGAGCACTCCAGAGGTTTATGACCTTTCAGGCAGCAGCTCACGTGTTTCTCCCGGCCTATATGAGAGCTGAATCTTCCATCGCCAACCCATGAATCATTCAGCACAAACCTGCAAGTAATTGACAATTCCTCTAAATAATAGAGGTGGGAAGAATTCTCCTCATGTTAAGTGCCAATGGCATGCATAGCTCTGCCTGCATTGTAAAATCATAGAATTCGGAAACTATTTGGCCCACCAAGCCATGCTGTTTTTATTCACAAGATCATAAGCTTATAAGTGGTCAAAAGTGCTAGGAGCAGAATTAGGTCACTCGGCCCATTATGTCTACTCTGCCATTCAATCATGGCTGATCTATCTCCCCCTCCTAACCCCATTCTCCTGCCTTTTCCCCGTAACCCCTGACACCCATATTAAACAAGAATCTCTGTATCTCGGCCTTAAAATTATCCAATGACTTGGCCTCCACTGCCTTCTGTGACAATGACTTCCACAGATTCACCACCTTCTGACCACAGACATTCTTTATTGTGGAAATGGCCAAAGAATGGGTTTAGGAGAGATAGATCAGCCATGATTGAATGACAGAGTGGACTTGATGGGCCGAATGGCCTAATTCTGCTCCTATCGCTTATAACCTTATGACCTTATGAAATAGGAGCAGGAGTAGTTCCGCTTATTCACTTTCACTGAAACCTTTAGGATAGTAAACACTCCCATCACATCATCTGCCAGCTTCAACAACGGATAATATTTCCAACTTTTCCACTCCAGCCACGTAACTGAAACCCCTCATTTCTGTAAGCATTCTACTCAGTATTTTTTTCTGCACCCACTCCAGGGCTTTCATATCCGTTCCATAATGCAATGACCACAACTGGATACAATACACTAGTTGTGCACGAGAAAGTGTTTTGAAATATTCAACAGAACCAGCTTGGTTTGGTACCTTACTTTCTATTGATAAGCTCAGGATCCCAAATGCTTTCTTATTTAAACAAAACAGTCAGTCCTACTATTTCGGGAATTTACACCGAGCTGTAAATTTACTCTACTAGAATTGTAACTGCATGTTGTGCTGCCTTTCCACAATATTATATTGCCTTTCCTCCAGTTACACTGGTGCTATGGCCAAGAAACCACACCGACACCTCTACATCCTCAGAAGCCGAAGAAGATTCTACGTGATTCTACGAGCAGATGCACCACAAAAGCATCCTATTGGGATGCATCACAGCTTGGTTCAGCAACAGCCCGAGACTGCAAGAGATTGCAGAGAGTTGCGAACGATGCCCAGTCCATCGCACAAACCAGCTTCCCCCCATCAGCTCCATCTATATGGCATGGTATGGTGTGGTTTGGTACTTTATTTGTCACTTGTACCGAGGCACAGTGAAATTCATTTTGTATGCAGTTCAGTACAGTTATCACTGTACATGACCACTCAGATAATACTAGATAGGCATCTCAGGTACAGTAGAAATGTTTAGCAGCAGTACAATGAGACAGTGTGCAGAATCATCACTTTTCAAGTTCAAGTCCCAGTTGTTGTAAGTACCATGATCTGACCATGAAGGTCTGTTGTCCTGGTGGCAATGCAGGGTTGACCATAGCCGTGGAATCCTCAGCCGCTGCTCCACCGCTGCATGTGCTCAGCCTCGGAGCGGTGCCCAGACCAGCTGAGCCCCAGGCAGCTGCAGGGACCCCAACGGCCCACACCCCCGTCGGGTCCATGCACTCCCTCCCAGAGCCGGTCTGCTTACCATCCCTCCAGGTCAGTTCCTGAAGGTTCTCGATCTGTAGCGGCAATCTGGGTGTTCCCAAGTCAGGCCTATACTTCCTGCTACCTCAGGAAAGCAGCCAACATCAATAAGAACCATTCGCACCTCGGCCATTCCCTCTTCTCCCCTGGTCTGTAGGACAACAAATTGCTTAAAAACACATACTGCACCACCAGACAGGAATATCTTCTTTCCTGCTGTTATCAGATTCTTGAATGGACTTCTCATATGCTAACAATGAATTTCTGATCTTCCAATCTATTCAATGACAATCCCTGTACTTTTTTTTTATTTGCACTTTTTCCGCATTGTATTTTGTGCTCTGTTTATTTTCTCTTTTGTATGGTATGATTTGCCTGGACAGCACTCAAAACAGTTTTCCACTATATCGGTACACATGACAATAATAAACCAAATTTATTACCAAATCCATCTTCCTACTGCAGTATTTCACTTCATAAATTTATAATTAAACATGTCCTGCCAAATGTCTGCTCGTTGCATCTAACCTCCCTGCTGCGGGTTACAGTCTACCCATTAGCTTCTCACTGTGAGACACAAAATGCTGGAGAAACCGTTTGGACAGGCAACATCTCTGTCCAGAAGGAATGGGTGACTTTTCGTCTTTTTTAGTCAGTTTTAAAAGTTTGTGTTAATGTTCTCTATTTGTTTTTAATGTGGGGGATGGGGCAGGGGGTCAGGAGAAAATGTTTTTCAATCTCTTACCTTGCCGGAGATGCGATTGTTTTCTGGATCATATCGTTGGTCATATTGCGGCCTAAAATCAGGGAGCTGGAGGCCTTGCTCGGGACTGACTTTGAGCCTCACCGCGGGGGGTGGACTTACCATCGGAGTCGATCCCTTGCCTGCAGACTTTAACATCAGGAGCTCGCTGTCTCAGGTTGAGACCAACGTCGGGAAGCTCCCAAAGCCACACAACGTTCGACTAGCCCCGACCGCCCAGCAGAGGGAAGGCCCGCTACCGCCAACGGGAGTAAGATTGTCCCGTCAATGGTAGGTTAGAGGCCCCCGACCGCTGGAGGACAAAGAAAGGAGAGATTGAACTTTTTTTCGCCTTCCATCACAGTGAGGAATGTGGAGGAGTCACTGTGGTGGATGTTTATGTTAAAATGTATTTTGTGTGTTCTGTTGCCTTTTATTGGCATGACTGTATGGCAAATCAAATTCCTCATATGTTGCCAATCATACTTGGCTAATAAAGTATTATTGTGATCATGATTATTATGATTATGATGATGATTATGATTATCTGATACTTTACTCGACTTTATCTTGCACTAAACATTATTCCATTTAACCTGTATTTGTACTGTGGGTGGCTTGATTGTAATCATGTATAGTATTTCTGCTGACTGGATATCATGCAAAAAAAGTTTCACCTTACTTTGGTATATCTGATAATCAACTAAACTGAAGTAAACCAAGCAATAGTTGCAAATAGCTGATGGTTCCAGGGAGAAACATCAGATACCAGCTGATTGACATAAAACGCTGGAGTAGCTCAGTGAGTCAGGCAGCATTTCTGGAGAAAAGGAATAGATGACAATTTGGGACAAAACCCTTCTTCAGACTCTTCTTCAAACTCTTCTTCGCTCTTCTTTCGACCTGAAACGCCACCTATTCCTTTTCTTCAGTGATGCCGCCTGATCCATTGAGTTACTCCAGCATTTTTGTCTATCTTCAGTTTAAACAAGCATCTGCAGTGTAAACAGTTCCTTCCTACGCAGCAGATACACAATTGGATAAGGAATGCAAAGGAAACAAAAGGCTGATGATTGCTTACTTGTGACTAAACACAGCTCAGCCAGGTTGGTCAGTTCTCATAAATGAAACCAAGATGTATTTATATATTTTTCAAGGAAACAGATCGCCCATCAGTTTGGGAATGAGAACAAATAAATTGTTGTGCACAGTGGATATCTGAATTGGATGCTGGGTCCTTTGCAAGTACAAACAAGGGGCTTTGCATTTGCCTGACCTTGTATTGTTTGTTCTTGTCAATGGTCAAGTCAAGAGTGTTTAATTGTCATATGCACCCAGAGCGGGAAGATCAAATTTTTACTTGTAGCTAGGGTTGCCAACTTTCCAACTCCCAAATAAGGGACAAAAGGCCTAAATAAGGGACAAATTCCCGAAGGCAATTTGTTGACCGACTCTGCCGTGGCTGGGTGAATGATCAGTTGGCCCGGGTGCTGCACTGCACACAAAGCCCAGTCAGCGGGTCAGCTGAAAGTCCGGCACCCCCTTATCCAACTCATGAACCGCTGATCGGCCATGAGAAGGATGGGTGGTGGTGTCGGCGGTAAGCGAAGGTCCAGAGGTCAGACAGCTGGCCGGGCTGCCGACCCAATGTGGCCAAGGGCGAGGCACTGCTGCTGCACTCCTTGGGCTGCACTACGTCGGAACGGGTGAGGCGGGGCTGGCGCGGTCCTATGACCCGACAGTTCCTCTCGACCCGAGCAGTAGCAGTCAAGTACGGGACAAGGGCGGTCCCGTATGAGACAAACCAATTTAGCCCAATATACGGGATGACCCGGCCAATATGGGACAGTTGGCAAACCTACTTGTAGCAGCATGGCAGGAGCTGTAAACACAATGCTCATAGATAACATATAACATATTCCTTCCTGCACAGCTACCAGCTTATGATGTTCAGAACACCTTGGGCTCCTGTGTGTTAAGAACTGACTGCACAGGAGATCCGCAGTTCGGAGACAAAAAGGTCCAGGTGCATTTTGCATCTGACCCCCTCTTTTACATTTGAGATGGTCAATGCATACAATCAACCCATGCAAATGACTGGGGGTCACCAAATGCTGCAGAAAAAATAGTTCTGCTCTTTCCATTTTTGGCTGACTCTTAGTCATCTCGTCAATATGTTTGTCAATATTCCTTCTTTCTGCTTCATCTTGCTTTCCATAGCATCCTTCAGCTTTCTAGATCTTCCCGGTGGAACCTTAACTGTGAAAATAAATTCCTACTCACCTCAGTTTTATATAGCCACTTCCATATCTTGTAACAATGATCCCTCATTCGTGACTTCCCACTCGTGTACTCATTTTAACATCTACGCTGTGTATGTTAGCATCACCCTGCCCCTTAGGACCATTTAATATCGCAGTAAGATTACCCCCCGTTGTCTTCTTATCCCAATTCTTTAGCTGCTTGTGATAAGACGAGGGGTGGCACGGTGGCGCAGAAGTAGAGTTATTAACTTACAGCGCCGGAGACCCGGGTTCGATCCAGATTACGGGTGCAGTCTGTTGGCACATTTGCACATTGCACGGACTACTCTATTTTCCCCGAGTGCTCCGGTTTCCTCCCACATTCCAAAGACGTACAGGTTTGTAGGCTAATTTGGCTTTGGTAAAAATTGTAAAATTGTCGGATAGTGTTAGTGTACGTAGATTGCAAGTCAGCACGGACTCAGTGGTCGGTTTCCATGCTCTAAACTAACTCTAAACTAAACTAAAACTAAACAAGCGTCTCTTCCCAGGAATTAGCCCTCTGAATCACTCTGCCTCCAAAACCAGTACCTCCCCAGTCCAAACTGCAGATGTCACTGGGCCTAATTTGAAAGCCATAAACCTCTCGGCGATAAAGTGCAGATTTCAAAAAGCAGCCATCGACAGCTGCTCCCCTCATTGTGAGCAATTGGATAACCAATTTCCAACCATCACCCAATCGATGCAAAATAGATGTAAGCAGATGATTTTTCACAACATATCAATGCAATCAACTAAACTGCTTGTGACAGCAGACGGCTTAATTGGACCTAAAAATAAGACAACGAAAAATGAAAGATATTCACATTTCAACGTGGCCATATCATTTTTCCACCAGTTGGTAAGTAACAGACATAAAGTAAAACGGGTCCAAGCTGATGGATACAAACACTCAGTTTATGACAGGCGTGGACTGAAGGACTACCATATTGTGTTTTAAAACAGTGTTTCAAGAAAATTAGCTATACTTAAACTTGCCTTTTTGATATATTCTATTTTCGTGCTTTTGATAAGTTGCGATCAAATTCTGAACCTATTGAAAATGCATCGTCTTTAAGAGAGTTGTAAATGCCACCTTCCAAAGCAAGATATAATTGTTATCTAATCCACTCTTGGATGCTGAATTTATCAACCGTCGAAGTCAACCATTAAAGAGACAAGTGATGTTTTAATGCAGCTCACATCATTTTGTTTGAGATGCTCAGCTGTGTTATAGTCCCTACTGGCTGCTTAATGTTATACAAATTCCTCATCAATTGATGGTGTAGACATGGGATGCTTCCTTGACATTGAGTTTACTCTGATATTAAATCTTTGCAGTTTGTTGGGTGCTGTCTGCAAATCATATCCTGTGGTGCTGTCAGTTCGCTCCAAGATCTGGAATCTGACACGTCCTCATTATTTTCCCTCAAGAACTATGGGTAATTATTTTGGAGACATGTATTTATTTCAGTGAGAGTTTCTCTAATATACTACTGGATATTTGTAACCCAGTTATCCATATAATATATGTTCCTCTATTGTTTTAAATGAAGGAGAGGGAGAGAGGGAGAGAGGGAGAGAGGGAGAGAGGGAGAGAGGGAGAGAGAGAGCCAGGGGGAGAGGGAGAGAGGGAGAGAGAGAGCGAGAGAGAGAGCGAGAGAGAGAGAGAGAGAGAGAGAGAGATTGGCAGTAGTCTTCAACCAAAGGGAAATCAACACAAAGGCATTGCAATAAAATAATGCGACATTCAGCTGGGTGTGTTTAAGATGCTTGTATATCAACTCTCACCCTGCTGTTCTGTGACTTCCCACCGTGCCTGAAAAAAATTCCTTCTGAGAAAACTGTGTTGAAATGTTCCCTTCTTCAAATCACTGCCACAACCAGGAATTGGTTAGAAATTAACTGAAACACAGCAAATACAGTGAGGGAAAAAAAAATCACTTCTTCAGTTCAGTAATCGCTCATGATTTCCATAACTAAAGACTCGGCACATATGAATAATATTCCTTCGTCCGTTATTTTATATGGGCTAATGACTCCACAACAGTCAATGACAGCATCAAAGTAATTGGTGGGCTGCTGAGACCACACGTCACAACTCCACAGACAACGAATGTCAGACTGGCGCTCGGCTGCAGTGTAGGGTAGGTTGTCCTACATTTTGTGCGTCAAACTCCCCTCATCCCCTCAGCTTCCAGCTGCATCTCTCCTCCCCAGTTTCCACCTCAGAGTAATCCTCCCGAAGAAGGAGATAGTGTACTGAGAGCTGGCTAAAAACCCGCTTCTATTTGCAAGGGTTCGCAGGAAGCAGCTGCACATAACCAATTCCAAAGAGCACAGGCCGCATTAAAGGAGAGGGAAGGATAATGCATCAATTATTCTGGCCGAACAAAAACAAAAAGGCCTGCATTTACAGCAGACTTTTCATAGCTTCAGGATGTTCCAAAGTGCATTTGAGTTAATGAAATACATTTAAAGTGGGAGCAGTGTTCTAAGGCATTGCAACGCGGCATCCAAATCACACACACAGAAAGCTTGCACAAAACACAAATGTCGTTCTCTTCCAGCATCATGACTAAAGTTATATTAGTCAGGGCCCTGGGAGAGAATTCCTTTGCTCTGCTTTAAAAGTGTGCCTTGCAATATTGTGCTAACCTGAGGGAGCTTGGTTTAACACTCACCCAAAGAGATGGCATCTCTGACGTTGTAGCTCCGTCTGGTTACTATAAAGGAATGCCCACCTCCATTCTGTGGCTGTTTCCCTGGAGTGGGACTTCAATCCACATGTGTAGGAAGGAACTGCAGATGCTGGTTTACACCAAAGATAGACACAATGAGCTGGATTAACTCAGCGGGTCAGACGGCATCTCCGGAGAAAAGGAATAGATGACACACACCCTTCTTCAGACTGAGAATCAGGAGAGAAGGAAACTAGCGGTATGGAAAGACACAAAAAAAATTAAGATCTGGCACCGATGACCAAGGACAGGTGGAGCCTACAATGGTCCAATGTTGGATGCAGAAGAGGTGATAATAAAGTTATATTAGTTTGGTTTAGGGATAAAATGTGGAAACAGGCCCTTCAGCCCATCAGAGTCCGTGCCGACCAGTGATCCCTGTAGTCTGGCACTATCCCACACACCAGCGACAATTTACAATTTTTTTAACTAACTCCAATTAACATATGAATTTGTACGTCTTTGGAGTGTGGGAGGAAACCATTACCAGATGCCTTTGGCAAAACCCTACAGTCGTTTGTGGTGAACATGTTCAGGCCAGCACATGCCACCACCTGGGCAAGGGTCTCAAACCAAAACGTCACCCATTCCTTCTATCCAGAGATGCTGCCTGTCCCGCTGAGTTACTCCAGCATTTTGAGTCCACATCCTCCAATTATCATTTAGGAAGGAACTGCAGATGCTGATTTACACTGAATGCTGGAGGAATTCAATGGGACAGGTAGCACCTCTGGAGAGAGGAATGGGTGATGTTTCGTATCGAGACTGTCTGAACAAGGGTCTCGACCCGAAACGGCACCCATTCCTTTACTCCAGAGACACTGCCTGTCCCGCTGAATTACTCCAGCATTTTGAGCTTCCCTCCAAATATCGTTTTCCATATGTTTACCTGTACATGGAGTCAGACAGAGTAGGGATGTTTGCTAGTTGGGAACCTGCTTCTGATCCCAAATTCCAAATACATATTCAATTCCTGGCCTCCAATCTCCGATTGTGTATTCAACTTTAAATTGGCCCTTGCGATTCTCAGACCTCATCTCAATCCTCAGACAGACTCATGCCAACCAATTATCTCAATTATCGAGGTCCTGGGCTGGAGACTGTGACTGGGTGCGTGGGTGAGTTACCTGTACTTTACACAAGGTCTACTAGGGGCGCTGCACTGCCAGCATCATCTGCCTGCAGCCCATATGTTTTTCCATCTTTTTTAAAATTTTTAGTCAGTTTAAAGTTTGTTTTCGGGGAAACTTTAACTTTTATATGTGGGGGAGGGGGGCAAGGTAAGGGGGAAACTAACTCCCAGTCGCTTCCTGGTGGGGACGCGACTATTTCTCTGAGTCGCGTCCTCGTCCCCCACCTCACGGCCTACCTCCTGGATCGGAGCGGCCTTTCCTGCCGGGGACTGGGAACCGGACCAGAGCTGCAACAGCGGCGGTGCTGGAGTCACCGCGGAGCGGGCGAGGCCTACCTGGGTCGCCATTTGGAGCTCCGGAGCATTGGGCCGCTGCTCCAACATCGTGGAGCTCTGGTTGGGAGAGCTTCCAACACGGGCGGCGCTGAACAACTTCGTGGAGTCCTGGGGCCCTTTGCCGAGGGCCTTCAGCATTGCATCTCCACCCGGCGCGGCCTGCGGACTTTGGGAGCTGCAGACTCCGGTAGGAGGGGGCCGATTCGGGGCCCAGGCCGCTGAGGACATCCCCCAGCCCCGACACCGGACTTACATCACACCGGCGAGGGGACCTGAACATCGGGCCGCCCGTAGCAGCGACTGCGGAGGGCTCGGGGAGGCCCCGACCATGGGTGAACAGTGCGGAGCATCAGCGGAAGAGACTGACTTTGGTGCCTTCCCTCACAGTGGGAATCTTTGATCCTGCTGTGTGGGGATGTTTTATGTTGAATTCTATCTACTCTGTGTTGTGTTCTTTATTTTTACTGTATGGCTGCATGGTGATTTCATTTCACTGTGCCAATTGGCACACGTGACAAATAAATGTATCTTGTCTCTTGTCTAGCAGCTCCAGAGGGAACAACAATTGGGATACATTGACAGAAACCATTGTTTAGCTTAGAAACAAGGAACTGCAGATTCTGGTTTGTGTCAAATAAAGACACAAATTGCTGGTGTAACTCAGAGGGTCAGGCATCCTCTCTGGAAAACATGGATAGGTGATGTGTCAGGTTGGGTCCTTTCTTCAGTCTGGAAACGTCACCTGTCCGTGTTCTCCAGCGATGCTGCCTGATCTGTTGATTTACTCCAGCACTTGTTATTGCCATTGCAGCGTTGCTGCACATACCGCAACTTACAAACCATCAGTGCGCAGAATATAATCAGTGCATTGATTTGAGCAAGCAAGGAGATGAAAGGGCACAATATAAAGCAGTGCCAATTAAGTTCCTATATGTAAACTTGAGGAACAACGATGCTTCTTCTATTAGGGATTATTGCAGCCTTTCAGCCTATCAAATTCAACAACATGGGAGTTGTTCTTGGAGGGGAGGATGCTCCTCAAACTGCAGAATATCCTGGACAATACAGCTCACCCCCTCCATGACACACTGGTCAACCTGAGGAGCACCTTCAGCAACAGACTGGTTCCACCAAGATACAGGACAGAGTGCCACAGGGACCCTTTTCTCCTGTGGTTATCGGACTGTACAACTCCTCCCCCTTCTGCTGTGGCATAGACTGACTCCTATCCAAGTTCAAGTTCAAGTGGGTTTATTGTCATGTGTCCCTGATTGGACAATGAAATTCTTGCTTTGCTTTGGCACACAGAACATAGTAGGCATTTACTACAAAACAGATCAGGCTGTCCATATATCATTATATAAATACATACACACATGAATAAATAAACTGATTAAGTGCAAATAACAGATAACAGATAATGGGTTATGTTCATAGTTTATATGATCATAGTTTTGTCCGAGCCAGGTTTACTAGCCTGATGGCTGTGTGGAAGTAGCTATTCCTGAACCTGGTCGTTGCAGTCTTCAGGCTCCTGTACCTTCTGCCTGAAGGTGGCAGGGAGATGAGTGTGTGGCCAGGATGGTGTGGGTCTTTGATGATATTGCCAGCCTTTTTGAGGCAGTGACTGCGATAAATCCACTCGATGGAAGGAAGGTCAGAGCCGATGATGGACTAGGCAGTGTTTACTACTTTTTGTGGTCTTTTCCTCTCCAGGGAGCTCAAGTTGCCAAACCAAGCCATGATGCAACCAGTCAGCAAGCTCTCTACTGTGCACCTATAGAAGTTAGAGAAAGTCCTCCTTGACAAACCGACTCTCCGTAATCTTCTCAGGAAGTACAGACGCTGATGTACTTTCTTGATAATTGCATTAGTGTTCTCGTACCAGGAAAGATCTTCAGAGATGTGCACTCCCAGGAATTTTAAGCTCTTGACCCTTTCAACCATCGACCCATTGATATAAATAGGACTGTGGGTCCCCATCCTACTTCTTCCAAAGTCCACAATCAGTTCCTTGGTTTTGATGGTGTTGAGGGCCAGGTTATTGTGCTGGCACCATATGGACAGTTGCTCGATCTCTCTTCTGTACTCTGTCTCATCCCCACTTATCCTCTGATATGTCCCACAACAGTGGTGTCGTCAGCAAACTTGAAGGAGTTCACGCTGTGACCGGCTACGCAGTCATGAGTATAGAGTGAGTACAGCAGGGGGCTGAGCACGCAGCCTTGAGGTGCTCCCGTGCTGATTGTTATCGAGGCTGACACATTTCCACCAATACGAACAGACTGTGGTCTGTGAATGAGGAAGTCGAGGATCCAATTGCAGAGGGATGCGCAGAGTCCCAGTTCTAAGAGTTTGGTAACCAGCTTGGAGGGGATGGTTGTGTTAAATGCCAAGCTGTAATCGATAAATAACAGCCTGACTTTTGAGTTTTTGTTGTCCAAGTGGTCCAGAGTGGAGTGGAGGGCCAGCGAGATCGCATCCACCGTTGATCTGTTGTGACGGTAAGCGAACTGCAGTGGGTCCAGGTTTTTGTCGAGGTAGGAGTTGATTTGCGCCATGATCAACCTATCAAAGCACTTCATCATCAGAGGCATCAGTGCCACTGGTCGATAGTCATTGAGGCACGTCACCTTACTCTTCTTGGGCACTGGTATAATTGATGCCCTTTTAAAGTAGATGGGGACCTCAGACCTCAGAAGTGAGAGGTTGAAAATGTCCGTAAAAACTCCAGCCAGTTGGACCGCACAGGTTTTTAGGACACGACTGGGTATTCCATCAGGTCCAGGCACTTTTCGAGGGTTCACCCCTCTGAAGGCTGAGACTGAAATACCATCACAGCGAATGGGGGCTCGGGAAGGCAAATCAGTATTCTCCCTATCAAAGCGTGCATAAAATGCAATGAGGTCGTCATGGAGTGATGATTCGCCGACATTCGAGCTGCCTCCTGGTTTTGCCTTGTAGGAGGTGATTGCATTCAGGCCCTGCCATAGCTGCTGAATATCTGTCTCATCCTCCATTTTGGAGCAGAATTCCCTTTTGGCCTTTTTGATGGCCTTACCATGGTCGGATCTGGACTTGTAGTCCTCTGCATCATCAGACGTGAATGCTCGGTGTCTGGACTTCAGAAGAGTGCGGATCTCAAAATTCATCCGAGGTTTCTGATTTGGAAACACTCGAAAGGTTTTTGTAGGGATGCAGTCCTCCACACATTTCTTTATAACGTCTGTAACGACTGTGGCGTATTCGTTCAAGTCCGTTGCCGAGTCCTTGAACATTGCCCAGTCCACAGACTCCAAACAGTCCTGGAGTTGTTCCTCTGCCCCCACCGACCAGCTCTGTACTGTCCTCACCTCTGGGGGTGCGCTCTTCAATTGCTGCCTGTAGGCAGGGAGAAGCAGCACCGTGGTATGGTCGGATTTACTGAAGTGAGGGCGAGGGATGGAGCAATAGGCATTCTTGATGGTGGTGTAGCAGTGGTCGAGGGTGTTTGGTCCTCTGGTGCAGCAGGAGACATGTTGGTGGAAGTTGGGGAGTGATTTCTTTAGGTTTGCCTTATTGAAGTCACCAGCAATGGTAGTAAATGCCTCGGGATAAGATGTCTGGTGTTTGTTGACCACGGCGTGCAGCTCCTCCAGTGCCAGATGGACGTCTGCCTGTGGTGGGATGTAGACCACGGTCAGGAAGATGGAGGTGATTTCCCTTGGGAGGTAGAAGGGATGGCACATCACCGCCAGATGTTCCAGGTGTGGAGAGCAGGAGTTGGACAGGACTGCCATGTCTGAGCACCACACAGAGTTGACCATGAGGCAGACGCCCCCTCCTCTCCCTTTTCCCCGATGCCAGTGTACGGTCCATTCGGTGGATGGAGAACCCTTCAGGCTGGACCGCTGAGTCTGGGGAGCTGGGGGTGAGCCATTTCTCTGTGAAACAGAACACAGAGCCATTTACTCCGTTGCCTTTGATAAAGCAGTCTTGCCCTCAAGTCCTCCACTTTGTTTTCAAGGGACTGAACATTGGCCAGTAGGATAGTAGGGAGAGGGGCTGAAGTCCCCTGCGCTTCAGTCTGACCTGAAGTCCTGCCCGTCGGCCACTTTTCCGGACACAATGGAGGCTTCCCCTTTGTTTCCAGGTACTGAGTTTACTGTACCCGCTGTTTCTGCGGACCTGCGCTGGAATGGGAATTCCCTCACAGACGGCAGCTCCAGCTCCGTAACGAACAGGGGTTCCCCCAAAGTCGGCAGCTCCAGCTTCATTCTTTCTGGGAGATCCAGCCCGTCAGCTCTGGAGGTCATCCCGGGGTTTCCAGGTGCCGTACCTGGGATCCTCAGTCGGGCCGGGAGTTTCACAGCCAGTTTCACAGCCCCCGTCCCTCCCCAATCTTTGCACATCCCCAATCCTTTTCACGCATCACATTAATTTCATGTTTCAGGTATCTTGTGTTTATGACTGTTGGCAGATTAATTTCCCGTCTGGGATGAATAAAATTTTATCGTAATGTATCATATTGCATCGTATCGTATCGTATCGTATCGTATCATTCCCTGAAAAGATAAGGGAATGGATGACAAAACTGAGCATAGATCACTTCAGTGCTGCAAATATTCTGCCCTCGTCACTGCTCCAAAATGACCAGTCCGACCTTCCATACAACCATTAGACTGAAGATGAGTCCCGACCCAAAACATCACCTGGCCATTGAAAAAATGGATCACAACTACAGGGCAAATGATCATGCCTATGGTCAGAATGATTTAGAAAATAGACAATAAGTGCAGGAGTAGGCCATTCAGCCCTTCGAGCCAGCACGGCTATTCAATGTGATCATGGCTGATCATCCACAATCAGTAACCAGTTCCTGTCTTCTCCCCATATCCCCTGACCGCTATCTTTAAGAGCACTAGCTAGCTCTCTCTTGAAAGTAACCAGAGAACCGGCCTCCACCGCCCTTGGAGGCAGAGAATTCCACAGACTCACAACTCTCCATTCTAAATGGCTTAGCCCTTATTCATTGAACATTGTGGAATGTAGTTTCAAATAAGGGTGGTGGGATTTAGTCAGAGCAGAGGGCAAGCAGTGATATGAGTGGGCAAGTTTGTTTGTTTTCCTGTAAAAATTACGCAGTATCTGGAAACCAATTTGTCAGCAATCAGCTCTGTCATTCCTTGACAAGGAAACTTCAATGGGTCCACATATGAGAACAGTTAATTTTACACTAAATTGAGCACTTAGATATTACACCAGTGGAAAGTGTCTCACTGCAAATTGCAAAACTGCAATGCATAGAGGGAGACTAATCATCCTTACAACACAGTTACGTCCGGCTGCTCTGCTGAATGGAATAATTGGCCTGGAAGCATTGTGTGCATGAAGCAGCTACAAAGATCTTATTCATGTGAAGGAAGGAACTGCAGATGCTGGTTTACATTGAAGATAAACACAGAATGCTGGAGTAACTCAGCGTGACAGGCAGCATCTCTGAGGGAAGGAATGGGCAATGTTTCAGGTCGAGAATTTTCTTCAGATTTATTGAGGTTGGTTTAGAGATACAGCATGGAAACAGTCTCTATGGATTACCGAGTCCAACTAACCATCGATTTCCCATTCACATTAGTTCTATGTTTTCACACTTTCTCATCCACTCCCTGCACATTAGAGGTAAGTTTTTTGTTGTTGTGGTTAATTCACAGTGAATGGTAGAGCTCTGGGGAGTGTTCTAGAGCAAAGGGATCTGCAGGTAAATTTTTCCCTGAAAATGGCATCCCAGGAAGATAGGGTGGTCAGGAAGGCTTTCGGCACATTAGCCTTCATCAGTCAGACTATTGAGTAGAGAAGTTGGAATCTTATGTTACAGTTATGTAAGACATTGGTGAGGCCACATTTGGAGTATTATGTTCAGTTTTGATCATCCTGCTATAGAAATGTTGTTGGTACACAAAATGCTGGAGAAACTCAGCGGGTGCAGCAGCATCTATGGAGTGAAGGAGATAGGTAACGTTTCGGGCCGAAACCCTTCTTTAGTCTGGGGGGAGGCGGGGGGGAAGAAAGGAAAAAGAAGGAGGCGGAGCATGAGGGCTGAGGGAGAGGTAGGAAGGGGAGGAGACAGCAAGGATCAACAGAATTGGGAGAATTCAATGTTCATGCCAAGAAGATGCAGACTCCCCAAGCGGAATATGAGGTGCTGTTCCTCCAATTTGTGGTGTTGCTCACTCTGGCCGTGGAGGAAGCCCGGGACAGAGAGGTCGGATACGGAATGGAAGGGGGAGTTGAAGTGCTGAGCCACCGGGTTGGTTATTGCGGACCGAGCGGAGGTGTTCGGTGAAACGATCGCCAAGCCTCCGCTTGGTCTCACCGATATAGATCAGCTGGCATCTAGAGCAGTGGATGCAATAGATGCGGTTGGAGGAGGTGCAGGTGAACCTCTGTCGGACCTGGAAGGGCTGCTTGGGTCCTTGAAAGGCGTGGAGGGGGGAGGTAAAGGGACAAGTGTAGCATCTCTTGCGGTTGCAAGGGAAAGTGCCTGGGGAAGGGGTGGAGCGGGAGGGAAGGAAAGAATTGACAAGGGAGTTACGGAGGGAGTGGTCTTTGCGGAAGGCAGACAGGGGGGGTGGTGGGAAGATGTGGTGAGTGGTGGGGTCACGTTGGAGGTGGCGAAACTGGCGGAAGACTATGTGTTGTATGTGCCGGCTGGTGGGGTGAAAGGTGAGGACCAGGGGGACTGGGGGAGAGTGGGCAGTGTTGCGGAGTACGGAGGAGACCCTGGTGCGAGCCTCAACTATAGTCAGGGGAGAGGGAGACACAGAGAAATGGAAGGTGTCTTCCATGAGACATCAAAGGGGAAGATTCTCTGAAGAATGAGGACATTTGTGATGCCCTGTTGTGGAACACCTCATCCTGGGAGCAGATGCGGCGTAGACGGAGGAATTGGGAATAGGGGATGGAGTCCTTACAGGAAGCAGGGTGGGAGGATGAGTAGTCCAGGTAGCCGTGGGAGTCAGTTGGTATATAATGGATGTCGGTCAGGAATGTATCACCTGTGATGGGGATGGTGAGGTCAAGGAATAGTAGGGAGGTTTTGGAAATGGTCCAGGTTCATTTGAGTGCAGGATGGAAGTTGGTGGTGAAACGGATGAAGTCAGTCAGTTGTGTGTGGGTGCAGGACGTGACACCAAAGCAGTTGTCGATGTAATGGACGTAGAGGTTGGGGATGGGGCCCTGGTACGCCGCGAACAAGGATTGTTCGACGTAACCGACAAAGAGGCAGGCGTAGCTGGGGCCCATGCATGTGTCCATAGCTACGCCTTGTATTTGGAGGAAATGGGAGGAGTCAAAAGATAAGTTATTGAGGGTAAGGACCAACTCCGCTAGGCGGAGGAGAGTGTCAGTGGACGGGTATAGGTTGCTCCTCTGGTCGAGGAAGAACTGGAGGGCTTTGAGACCATCCTGGTGGGGGAATGGAGGTGTAGAGTGATTGGACGTCCATGGTGAAGATGAGAGGATGGGGGCCTGGAGAATGGAATGCGTGGAGATGACGGAGAGTGTCTGAGGTGCCTTGAACATAGTTGGGGAGGGATTTAACCAAGGGGGATAGGATGGAGTCAAGGTATGTGGAAATGAGGAAATAGAAATGTTGTTGTCAAGTTGGAAAGGATGCATAGCAGATTTACAAGGATGTTGCCAGGTCTTGAGGGCCTGACCTACTGGAAGGGATTGAAAAGGTTATGACCTTATTTCCCAGAGTGCAGGTGCGATCTTATAGAGGTGTATAAGATCACGAGGGGAACACATAAGGTAAATACGCCAAGCCTTTTACAGAGAGTAGTGGCATTTAAACAATATTTGGATAGGAGGGATATGGGTTATGTGCTGGCAGATAAGGGATGGTATTGGCATCATGTTTGGTAGTGTTGGCCAATGGGACTGTTCTTGCGCTGTGCTGATCTATGGAAGGAAGTGTTCTTATTTGCACTATCGAGAAAATGTCCTGATATTCCTGTTTTAATATACGTGCCAGCTGGGAGCAATAAAATGAGAATTTGCTAGAATTTGGATCAAAGATTGGAGAAAGAACATATCAAGATCACAATCACCTATGTTTATTATTGAAAAATACAGGAATAAAAACTAATAAAGGCACAAATCTCATGCCTTGCCACTCATGGAGTCTGCACTGATACAAGTGGTGGGTGGTACAACAAGTTCCATGTGACCAGGGGAGAGAACCTCAAATAAGTTCTGAACGACATAGACTATTATTGTTATTATTGCACTATTATTGGTTGTTTTGTGTGTGTGTGTGTGTGTGTGTGTGTGTGTGTGTGTGTTGTGTGTGTGTGTGTGTGTGTGTGTGTGTGTGTGTGTGATCTATATATATGTGTGTATTTGTGTGTATGTCTATATATGCACACACCGAACTGCTGTTAGTAAGAATTTCATTGGTCTATCTGGGACATATGACAATAAAACACTCTTGACTCTTGAGATAGACACAAAATGCTGGAGTAACTCAGCGGGACAGGCAGCATCTCCGGAGAGAAGGAATGGGTGATGTTTTGTGTCGAGACCCTTCTTCATACTGAGAGTCAGGGGAGAGGGAGACATTGAGATATGGAAGGGTAAGGTGTGATTTTATCTCTGTATATTTCATTGCCACCTTCCCCTTGCTAACAATGACCTATTCTACATTTTTCTTGAACTTCTTCCCCTTTGATGTCTCATGGAAGACACCTTCCATTTCTCTGTGTCTCCCTCTCCCCTGACTCAGTTTGAAGATGGGTCGTGACCCGAAACATTACCCATTCATTCTATCCAGAGATGCTGCCTGTCCCTCTCAGTTAATCCAGAATTTTGTGTCTACATCTTGTTCTTATTCAATATTCAAATATTTTGATTTTCAACAGTAGAGTACAACTGGCAAATTACTAAATGGCCTTGTGTGATTTAAGGCAGAAGAAAAATCTGTACATTGAATCTTATTGAAAATAAAATTGTACAAAATGCTTCAGGAATAGATCGTGTGATATTGCTGTTTATACTTCAATTCTAAAAGTGGAAATTATTCATCTTCACCCCCTACCAATGGGGATAGCTGAGATTACAACTAATTGCTTTGAATGATAACTGGGCAAATCCCAAGGCTATTTTGTCCCACCTTAACCAAGAGCAGGTACTTCAGTCGAGTCTAGGGATTGAATTCTATATGGTAGCGAGGCAGTAGAGCTACTGCCTTACAGCGCCAGAGACCCGGGTTCGATCCTGACTACGGGTGCTGTCTGTAAGGAGTTTTTACGACCCCCCCCCCCCCCCCCCCCCCCCCCCCCCGGTGACCTGCGTGGGTTTTCTCCGAGATCTTTGGTTTCCTCCCACACTTCAAACACGTACAGGTTTGTAGTTTCGTGTGGGGATCGCTGGTCGGTGTGGACTCGGTGGGCTGAAGGGCCCGTTTCTGCGCTATATCTCCAAAATTAAAAATTAAAATTAAAATTAAATTCATTTGCTGGCATTTTTTGTTTTTATTTCAGATTTCCCGCATCTGCGGTTCTTTTTCTTTGGTTTTCATTTTCCTTCTCCTCTGCATCGAGCACTTGAACATCAAGTCCAGCGACTATTAAGTGTATAATCTTTCCACTGTGTCGTGAATTGGAACAGCGTCAGATTGAACTGTAGACCATCTCCAGGTTACCAATGCCTGGCTAATAGATACTCCAGCATATGTATGTGCTTCCACTATAGTATTAAATTCTAAAGTCATAAAGTCTTATAGTGATACTGCATAGAAACAGACCCTTTGGCCCAACTTGCCAATGATGAACAAGATATCCCATCTACACTAGTCCCATCCGCCTGCATTTTGCCCATATTCCACTTAAACCATTCCTATTATAGTACCTGTCCAAATGCCTTTTAAATGTTGTTGTAGTACCTGCATCAACTACCTCCTCTGGCAGCTTGTTCCAGATACCCACCACCATCTTTATGAAAAATGTTGCTCCTCGTGTCCCTATCAAATCTTTTCTCTTTCACCTTAAACCTATGATCTCTGGTCCTTGATTCCCTTACTCTGGGTAAAATACTCTGTGCATTTACCCTATTTATTCCCCTCTTGATTATATACACCTTTATCAGATCACCCCTCATCCTCCTACACTCCAAGGAATAAAGTCCTAGCCTGCCCAACCTCTCCCTTTACATCAAGCCCTCAAGTCCTTGTAAAAAGGGCAGCATGATGGTGCAGCAGTAGAGTTGCTGCCTTACACTGCCAAACACCTGGGTTTGATTCTTACGACGGGTGCTGTCTGTACGGAGTTTGTACATTTTCCCCATGGGTTTGTAGGTTAATTGGTTTTGGTAAAGATTGCATGTTGTCCTTAGTGTGTAGGATAGTGTTAGTGTACGGGAATCACTGGTCGGCGTGGATTCGAAGAGCCTGTTTCCGCTCTGCATCTCTGAACAAAAGTAAATCTTCTCTGCCCTCCTTCCAGCTTCACAACATCTTTCCTTAGAATGGACATACATTAATTTCTACAAATGGCAGAACTAGCTTCCTCTTTCTATTTACCTTTAAAGGCCTGTCCCACTGTACGAGGTAATTCAAGAGCTCTCCCGAGTTTAAAAAAAATCAAACTCGTGGCAAGTACGTAGAATGTACGTAACGGCTACGTCGGAGCTCGTGGATGTCTCGTAGCGGCTTGTACTGCTAACGGCAGGTACTCGGGAAAAGCGGTAACTCGTGAAGTTTTTTCAGCACTGTGAAAAATGTCCACGAGAGCCCCGAGCACCTACGAACAGCTACTACCGTAATTCTCCGAGTTCGAATCAGGGGAACTCGGGAGAACTCTTGACTTGCCTCGTACAATGGGACAGGCCCTTTAGAAACTGTTCTTTCTTATCAGTATTAAGTGCTTTCGATGTCACTTATTACAATACTGCAGTAATACAGTTGCTATATTGAGTACTTTTTTGTGTAATTTCCTACTCACTGACAAAATTGACCCATGGACAGTCTGAAACAACAGAACCCTGGTCAGTTCTTACTGCCTGTCCCCACAATTTTCTCCTTGTTATCTTAGGATAATAAGTGAAAATTATATAGTGCCCAAGCTCCTTGTAAACAACCACCAATGTTGGAGGCAACAAATCTTCCCTCTGTGGCTCATCATCTTTCAACATAATGGCACAAAGGATAAATAGGAGCCTTCAGAGTATACACATAGAATTTAAATAAACTAGCATACAAGATTTAAATTCTTTAATAATCACCCTATTGAATTTAAGTACGGAGGGAAATAAAGCCTTCAGCAAAGCCAGTTTATATTCATGCTGACATACAGAACAAAGTATCACGCTTAGAAATCAAGCAGAATCCACACTCAAAAGAAATATTTGCTTCGATTCAAGTAGCCTTAATGCCACAAGCTTATCTTTAACTTCTCCGCAGGAGAGCTTGAAAATATAACCCTATGTAATCTCAGACGCAGAGAAGCCGAACTAACATTGGAGAAGTTTAGTGGATAGCTCAGAACATAGAATATGTAGGCATGCCCTAAACACTGAAGTTATTGCACTAAAGTTATCATTTCACTAAACACTGTATACTGTTTGACTGTCACAAACATCTGAACAGCATTTAGATAACATCCAATTTTAGGTACCCACATACAGTATATTGTTCAAATGATGGTAAATTCTGACACCCTTCTGGCATTAGATAATTTGCAATTAAACAGTGGACTGGAAATTCTTCAGTGTAATGTAACATTTTGCTTGCCACTTTTCATCAAGGACTTAACTGATCAAAATTATTAGATTCCTCGAATGCCACTGACAAAATGTCATAAATCTGTTCCATGTGCATGTGTGGTCGGATGAATGGTTGTGCGATCTGAGTGGTGATTGAGCATGTAGTTCCTCAGGGTTCAGTATTAGGACCTCTGTGGTTTAGAGATATTTTCATGAATTGGGCTTGGGGTGGGGTATTTGAGTCGAACTGGACGGAGGAAGTCTGCTTATATCCCATGAAAGGCAGTGTTGGAAAGACTCGAGTGGTTTCCCATAGCAACATTTTTAGACTGTAGACTTTAGACATTAAAGATCCAGCACGGAAACAGGTCCTTCGGCCCACCAAGTCCATGCCGACCAGCTATCCTTGCGCACTAACTCTGTCCTACACACACACTAGGGGCAATTTACAATGTTGCCAAGCTAATTAACCTACAAACCTGTACGTCTTTGAAGTGTGGGAGGAAACCGAAGCACCTGGAGGAAACCCGCATGGTCACAGGGAGAATGTACAACCTACGTACAGACAGCACCTATAGTCAGGATCAAACCTGGGTCTCTGGATCTGTAAGGCAGCAACCTACCGTTGCACCACTGTGCTGCCTATTTGAAGTACGTCAGTGAACTCAAAGGTGAGAGACACAAAGGACTGAAGACGCTGGAATCTGGAGTGAAAAACAAACTGCTGGAGGGATGCAACAGAGCAAACACCATCCGTGGAGGCAAAGGTTATATCAATGTTTCAATTCAATACCCTGAACTGGGATCTGATGTACGTTTTCGACCCAAAATGTCAATAATTCCTTCAAAGGAGAGATTGCTCAGTCAGGAAGAGGAAGACAATGCTGAATGAGAACTAATGAACTTCTATTCAGGTAGAGGTGCTAACCCCTCAAGCATCTTGGGGTGTTGGCGATTTGTACATGGATTGGATGTCCATACTGGAATAAAAACTGGTGGTATGAAAGGTTCAAACCATTGAATTAGAGGCATTGTCACGTGCATGGGAAAAGACTGGACATAGGAGTCAGGAAATCAGATATCTTGTCCATCAGGGCAAAGGAAACTCATAGTCAATGTCTTACAGCATGGAAATAAGTTATTCGACCCAACCTCTCCATGATAACCAAGCTGCCCATCTATGCTAGTTCCATTGGCATATAGGGTCATACAGCATGGACACAGAACCTTCGGCCAAATGTGTTCATGCCAGCCATAATGGCCATCTACGTTAGTCCCATTACCCGCATTTGACACATATCACTCTCAACCTTCCATCAGTGAGGAACATGTGGCAATAAACAAACCTTGAACCTTGAACCTTGAACCTTGAATGTTTGGGAGCCGCTGTGGTGGTGGTTATGTAGATGTGCATCTTGTTGCTTTTTTCTGGTATGACTGTAAGATAAATCAAATTTCTCTGTACCTTAAATGGTACACGTGACAATAAAGGGCCATTGAACCATTCCTATAGATAGACAGATTTGTCCTGTGCCCTTGAGTAGGAAGGAACTACAGATGCTGGATAGCAAAGATAGACACAAAAAGCTGGAGTAACTCAGCGGGATGGGCAGCATCTCTGGTGAGAAGGAATGGGTGACATTTTGGGTTGAGATCCTTCATCAGACTAGTCAGGGAAAAGGGAAACAAGAGATATAGACTACGATGTAGAAAGATAAAGTACAATGAATGAAAAATATGCAAAAATGTAACGATGATAAAAGAAACAGGCTATTGATAGCTGTTTATGTAAATGTCAGAGGATTATGTATTATATGCGACGGCTGATGGGGTGAAAGGTAAGGACTGGGGGTACTCTGTATGCGATGGCTGATGCGGTGAAAAACAAAATCCAACACATAATCCCCCTAGGCTGAGGTTGCAGTTCTAGTTGCTGGCCATTATGTCATCGGAGAGTTGGCGTTAGAGCCGCTGTTTTTTAAAGATATATCAGTAGCTGGGGGATAATTTGAACACCACAAATGGCATCAAATACGCCAGTACGATAAGCAGTTAGGTTGCTGGTAGAGGGTTTTCAGCGCCGGCACAGTGGGCTGACATATGGTGGAATTAAGTTAACACAAAGATTTGCAAAGTGATATATTTTTGTTGCCACATCAAGGAATGGCAATATTATGTAATATATGTGCAACCCAGAGTGCTGCAGTAATTCAGAGCGTACGATTACATGAGTGGGGGGAATAGTTATGGTGAAGAAAGGTTCCGACTTGATAGAGTCTGAAGAAGGGTTCCGACCTGAAACCTGAAGGGTCGCCAATCCATTCCCTCCACAGAAGCTGCCTGACCCATTGAATTACTCCAGTACTTTGTGTGTTCCTCAAAACTCCAGCATCTAGAGCCCCTTGTGTCATCGTATGCTATCTGTCACTTCAAAGTGGGGAAACTCTGCAATTGATGTGATCGTCAACCAAATTTAGAACATGGGTCTAAAGTATCCTTACTTATGAGTAGGACCCTATGGGAATATTTGGCATGTTCCCAACAACCCTCACCAACTTCAATATATGTGTCTTAGAAAGCATTTTATTGGAATGTTTCACAGCTTAGTTTGGGAACAGCTCCACCCAACACAACAAGAAATTGCAGTGAATAGTAGAAGCAGCCCAGACCATCACACAAACCAACCTCCATTTATACCTGACGCTGCCTTGGCAAGACCAGCAACATAATCAAGGATGAGTCACACCCTGACACTTCCTCTTCTCTCCTCTCCCATCGGGCAAAAGGTATAAAAGTGTGAAAACACACACCTCCAGATTCAGGGACAGATTCCTCCCAGCTATCAGGCAACTGAGCCATCCTACCAACTAATAAAGAGCAGTCTTGAACACCTATCTACCTTATTGCTGAACCTCAAACGATCTTTAATCGAACTTTGCTGGCTTTATCTTGCACTAAACGTTATTCCCTTATCATGTATCTGTACACTGTGAATGGCTCGATTGTAATCATGTATTGTCTTTCCGCTGACTGGTTAACACGCAACAAAAGCTTTTCACTGTGCATCGGTATACATGACAATAAACTAAAAATGGAACTGAAACTGAAAGAAAATAATTAATTTTGTACGCTTGAACAGTTGTGGCATTTTAAAAATAGCTGTTTAGAGTAAGATTGCTTTTCAACTAAAATGTTGGTAAAATCTGACTTTAATAGATTTGCTTCTTTTTTTCCCTAGCAACCATGATTGGTGTCTTGCGTTCAGCACATAAACTATAATTTCTTATTTTGTTTTGAAAATCAATGTTTTTTGTTTATTAGTTGCTATCTGTACTATGATAAGAGCTAAGATTGTACAAGATTGATGGGGGATTGAAGGGAGCTCGACCGCTTAAAAAATATATATATTGGTTTGATTCTGAAGTTAATTCATCTAGATTGCCTTAGGTAATGAAGCAGTCTCTGACTCTTTCTAGCAGTTAATCAGCATCTAATGCGACCTTTCCAGTTTGACCTTCAGCGAGAAAGTAAACTTCATCACTGCATGATAAATTTCTATCTGAGACTAACTAAGCAATTTACAAATGCTGGGCTCACTAGCAGATTATGGTCAGTTTCCTTTGAAACCGACTATCCAGTTTATGCCATGTCAGAGAAGATAGACACAAAATGCTGGAGTAACTCGGCGGGTTAGGCAGCATCTCTGGAGAATATAAATAAGTGATGTTTCGGGTCGAGGCCCTTCATGAGACTGAGAGTCAGGGAGGAGGAACCTAAAGGTATGGGAGGGTACAGAACAAAGCAGAACCTGCATCGATGAAAGGTGGAACCCACAATGGTCCATTGTTGGTTGGAAACGAGGTGATAACAAAGGAATACGAGCCACGTCAAGTTTTCCGTATCTATTTAAGATGAATACTAGGCATATAGGAGACCAAATGAAGTTTTAATCCTTGCTTCTTCTCAGAGGCTTTCCATCAATGCAGTTGATATAGGTCCCAAAATACATTTAAATAAAATTATCAATTGTCATATCATTTCTGACATCAACTGCTATAACACACAAAGTGCTGGACTAACTCAGCAGGTCAGGTAGCATCAGTGGAGGGAAGGAACAGATGGCTTTTGCGTCAGAACGCTTCCTCAGTCCATAGACAACGTTTCAGTTCATGTCACTTCTTCAGCATGCAGTCTGAAGAAGGGACCCAACCCGAGATGACACATGTCCGTTCCCTCCACAGATGCTGCATGGCCCACTGAGTTACTCCAGCACTTTGTGTTGGTGGCGGCGGCGACGATGGGAGCCTCGTCGGTCGGCGGTCGATGAGGGAGCAGGGGAAGCACCGTGAAAGGGGAAGAAATATATGAAGGATACGGCATGGGGGGACCACCATGAGGGAGGCGGGAAGAACGATGGAGGAGTCATTGTTACTTTCTAACCTTGTCAGCACCAATTATGTGGTGATTTTTTGCATACCTTGTCACATGTGTCACCTTGTCGCATTTGATACTGTCGGTCACACCATCCTAATTGACCGTCTCTGGCACGGGGTTGGCATTGATGGCACTGCCCTGAGCTGGTTCATCTCCTACCTCAAAAGAAGGACTTTCTCTGCTAGCATAGGCAACTCTTTCTCCTCCTCAGCTAGCCTCGGCTGTGGGGTTCCACAAGGTTCCATCCTTGGCCCCATTCTCTTCTCCCTGTATATGCTCCCCATAGGCCAAGTCATTGAAAGGCACAGCATTTCCTTCCATTACTACGCAGACGAAACACAACTCTATCTCCCCCTGAAGCCCAAAAACCAATCAAATCTGCTTAACCTTATCCGCTGCCTCGAGGATATAAAGTGTTAGATGGCCCAGAACGTCCTCCAACTAAACGAGAGTAAATCTGAGGACATCATTCTCTGTCCCTCGGACTCAATCAAAATGATAGCAGACAGCCTTGGAAGTCTTACCCCACTACTCAAACCTCACGTCAAAAACCTTGCCGTGATATTTGACTCAGCACTGAAATTTGACAAAGAAATCAATGCCGTGGTAAAAGCTAGCTTCTTTCAGCTTCGGACAATAGCTAAAGTATAACAATTCCTCCAGTTTGATGACCTCAAACTTCCTCCAGTTTGATGACCTCACACATTTATCTCCTCCCACCTAGATTATTGCAACTCCCTTTACACTGACATCAGCCAATCTTCCCTGTCCCGCCTGCAACAGGTCCAAAACGCCGCAGCGAGACTCCTGACGGGCACCTGAAAAAGGGACCACATCACCCTGATCCTGGCCTCTCTCCACTGGCTCCCTCTGCGGTTCCGAATAAATTTCCAGATCCTCCTTTATATCTAAAAAGCCCTCAATGGGCTTGCCCCCACCTACATTAAAAGTCTTCTTACCAACCACACCACCTCCAGGTCCCTCAGATCGGCCGACTTGGGGTTGCTGAACATCCCGCGGTCTATGCATAAGCTCAGGGGCGACCGCGCCTTTGCGGTTGCAGCTCCTAGACTGTGAAACAGCATCCCTCTTCCCATCAGAACTGCCCCCTCCATCGACTCCTTTAAGTCAAGACTAAAAACTAATCTCTACTCCCAAGCCTTTCTTGACGTCCTCTGAGCGAGGGCATATGTATGTAGTGATGTTTGTATATAATCTGTAAATAGACACTTTACAAACTCTTAAAGTGTGCAACATCTTTTAATGATAGCACAGGGTATTACATACATCTTCAAGCACTAGCTACATTCTTCTACTGCCACGCCCAGGAAGGGGAAGGCGTTATGATTGATGTTAACTAGGCGGGGTTAATGGGACTGAGGTAACTATATTATTGGTTGCATATAAACCATCTACATCCTTCCTCTTAGAAAATCAAAAAACAGATGTTGTCACGACGACAGAATTAAACAGCAGAATTAAACAAAATCGCCGTAGCGAACAGGTGGCTTGCTGATCCGGCCCGAGCGCATTATCGGATGTCTCCCCCTTCCCCCGAAGGAGCAGAAGAAACAGGAGGACGCGAGGCAGTCTGGCAACTAGGGAAGGGCATTGGGGTGGGAGAAACAGGAGAGGAGAACCGCGACCGGCAACAGGGGACCCGCACAGAGGGGAACCAGGCGCCCGAGATGGGGGACCGAGGCATGCAGGGAACACCAGCCGGGACGGCAGCCGGCTGCTGGTAGGAGAGTGGCGGGGCATAGGGCCCGGGGCTCGGCTTTGGCTGCATTAACCGCAAGCAGGTGTTGTCGGCTTCTTCGGTAGATGGCACCCTCACAGTCGACCAGATACGACGAGTGAGTCGGCCAACCCCAACCACGGTGGCCAGACGGGAGTGACCACTGGCGGTCTGCAGCCGAACAAACTGTCCAGGCAACAGAGGATCGAGTGGTCTGCACGACCGATCGTGGGACGCCGCTGGCTGTCATGTTTCTCTTGAATTCGCCTCTGCACGGAGGCGGGCTCCAGCACCCGAGGTTTTCAGCTGGCGCTGGGCAATCGGGATGGTAGATCTGGTAGTTCTGGACATCAGACGCTGAGCAGGTGACCCATGGGCCGGATCCCTGGAAACAGTTCCTGAGGTTCAGGAGATCCAAATACAAATCAGAGTTGGATAGTCGCGCCTGTTCCATCAGAAGCTGGCGCTGCGGACGGCCCGTTCTGCAAGGCCGTTTTGCTCTGTGGGTACTCTGGGCTGTGGTGAAATGCACGAAGTTTCCACTTGTCGGCAAAACTTTTGAATTCTCGGCTTGTAAACTGCCTGCCGTTGTCAGTCTGCAGCCTGACAGGGGTCCCAAAAGTGGAGAAGTGTTTCCGCAGCTTTCGGATCACCATCTCCGACGTGAGGGATGTCAGCAAATCCACTTCGAACCAGTTGGAGTACGAGTCGACCAGGACAAGGTAGTGGTTAGCACGCCACTCGAATATGTCGGCAGCCAGCGAGGGACCAGGCCAAGGCAGGAGCGGGCTGTTGCAGCTGGGGCTGTCGCTGCTGGTGTGGAGCAAGACTGTTGCACGTGGAGCAGGCAGATACTCGGGTCTCGGATATATTTGGCCATTCCAGGCCAGTAGAATTGGCACTGAGCGTGGGGCGAGTGTTTGCATCGACCCCAGGATGTCCGCTAAGGGCTGCACAAAAGTAAAAGTCAAACAGGGAGGACGGGACTACAACTTTATGTCCTTGACGATAACGCCATCCTGGAGCACCAGTTCGTCGCGGACCAGGAAGAAAGGCTGTGTTTCAGACGGCGCGGCGGAGCGCTTTGTTGGCCACCCTGCTTTAATCACAGAGGTAAGCCGCTGCAAAATCGGATCGGCAGCGGTGTGCTCGGCCAAAACTGTAGCTGCTTGGTGGGAATAAAGTTAACGCCCAGTGCGAGCAAGTCCTCTGTTTCGTAGGGGGGTGGCGAGCGCAGGAGGTCCGCGGGGCGCGCGATAGGGTGTCCGCAATGTGCATCTCTGTGCCCTTCTTGTAGATTATATCAAAGTCGAAACGCTGGAGCTGCAGCATCATTACGCTGCAGCCTGGCAGGGGCAGCGTGAATCGGCTTGTTAAGGATTGTCACCAGTGGCTGGTGGTCAGTTTCGACCGTAAATCTGCTGCCGAACAGGAAGTCTCTGAACTTGGAGCAGGCGAACACCACCGCGAGCAGCTCTTTTCTCGATCTGAGCGTACCGCTGCTCGTGGTCCGTCATGGTGCGGGAGGCATAGGAGACAGGATGTAACGATCCATCGACAGACTGAAGGCAAGCCGCACCCAGACCGAACTTGGAAGCGTCACAGGTGACGGTGATAGGGCGACCCACGTCGAAGAACCGCAACGTCGGAGTGCTAATCAGTTTCGACTTGAGGCAGTCAAAGGCCTGCTGGTGATGTGGGAGCCAGACCCAGCGATATCCTTTTTTGTCAGCTGCCACAGGGGAGCACTCAGCTCACTGAGGTTTGGTACAAACTTTCCAAGGTAGTTCACCATGCCCAAGAAATCGTTGTAGACCTGGCACGTCAGTGGGGGCTGCCATCTCGGAGATGGCAGCTGCCTTCAAGGGGTCGGGTTTTAGTCCGTTAGAGGTGAAAACATGTCCAACATACGTGACCTCTGAGACACGAACCGCACTTCTTGGGATTCAGCTTCAGGTTCGCCTTCCGTGCCCGATCCAGGACGCGGCCTGGAGGTTCAGGTCGTGCTCGGCAATGTCCTTCCCCATAAACCAGGATATCATCCACGATGATGGCACATGGCAGGTCCGAGAATATCTGCTCCATCGTTCGCTGGAACACATCGCTAGCAGAATCGATGACGAATGGCATTCGCAGGAACTTGAATCTGCCGAACGGTGTGGCGAAGGTCGTCAGGTCAGAAGACGCTTTGTCCAACGGGATCTGCCAAAATGAGTTCTTAGCGTCTAGGACCGAAAAGACGGTGGCTTGCCCGACCTTAGCCGCCACATCCTCAACAGACCGCATGGGGTAGTGTGGTCGCCTGATGGCAAGGTTTAAGTCCTTCGGGTTGATACACACACGTATTTCGTTCTTGTCTTTCTTAATCGTGGCAACCATGGTGGAGACCCAATCGGTGGGCTCGCTAACTGCTTCTAGCACCCCCTTTTCGACCATCTTGTTGAGCATCGCCTCGACCCTGTCTTTCATGGCATGAGACACCTGTGAGGTGCGCGGACCACGGGTTGTATATTTGGGTCAATGGAAATATGGTATGTCAGTGGTAACTTCCCCAGGTCATCGGGTTAAACGACAGTTGCACTTTGTGGACCGTGCGGTCGAAGGACACCAGGCCAAGATCCTGGCACGCACGGTTGCCCAACAGGGTTACACAGTCAGAGTTCAAAACATAGAAAACCAGGTTTCTCGTGGCCTTTTGCAGCACGCAAGTTAAAGTGGCCCTCCCCGCAGGCCTTAGAATTTCTCCACCATAGGCATGCAGGGTAGCATCGTCAGCAACCAGGGGCTCATTATTCCTTACCTTGTTGAAAAGATTCATGGACAAACGTTGACCTTCGCACCTGTGTCTAACTTTGCAAGGAAGGTTACATCATTGACAGTCACAGATACGGAGGGATCAGTGCGGTGGGGCGGGTGTCTGTAGGAGGGTAAACACATGCGAGTCCTCGGGAGGATTAATTGGATCTGGCATCATAGGATTCAGCTAAGTTGGGCTGTGAGTCGTAACGGATATCAGATTGTCTCAGCATGTTTAGACTGGGTCTGGAGGTTTGTGCCTGTCTCCCACGGGAACGGAATAAGCGACAGGAGGCAGAGAAATGATTTAGCTTTTTACAGAAGTTTACAGGCCTTGCCAAAGGCGGGACACGTCAACAGTCTGTGGTGCATGTAGTTACAGTTTGGGCACCTTTTTTGGGGCACTTCACCAGGACCAGGGTTGGCACGCGGCAGAAAAACATTGTTTCCCATCCGAGACTGTGGGCTCCTAAACCCAGCCAGGTTGACAGATTTATTGCCCGAGTCCCGGTGGTCATCTGGCAAAACAACGACCTCAGACAATCTGCAGGCATGCATGGCTTTTCCAACGTTAGATCCGGATCCCTCAAAAGCTCACATCGCAGCTTCTGGTCACGCATGCCAGTTACTAAAATGTCTCTAGTGAGCTGGTCTGTCATGTCACCAAAGCGGCACCGCTGGGCGAGATGACGCAAATCAACAATAAAACATTCACAGGTTCATCCGGCAACTGCCTCCTTGTAAAGAACCGTGCCCTCTCTAGAATGCGGTTCGAGGGCAGGTCACAAATCTCCCTGAACTTACGTAGCAGGCAAGCGGGGTCGCTGGCAGACTCTGCAGGAGTAATCACCTCGTCGTTGTCGCCCAGGACCGCTGGAGCGTAGGTGAAAGTTCTGGCTCTCTTCATGGCATCAGGTCCGACAAGGTTGAGTAGGAGGGAAGCTTTAAGGGAGTCAGGATTAGCGCGGTGTGCGACATTGACAAAGTGTGTGAAATCAAATTCAAACGTGGCCCAGCGCTCAGAGATGTCAGCATCAAAGACAAGCTGTGCGGGCTTTCTGCAAGAGGACGCCATGTCCAGAGAGATTAAGCACAAAAACACAAATCAAAAAAAAGAAATAAAACCCGATAGACAGGAGACGCAAGTGTCTTCCAGCTTCGACACCATGTAAATAGACACTTTACAAACTCTTAAAGTGTGCAACATCTTTTTAATGATAGCCCTGGATCTCTACATACATCTTCAAGCACTAGCTACATTCATCTACTGTCGCGCCCAGGAAGGGGAAGGCGTTATGATTGATGTTAACTAGGCGGGGTTAATGGGACTGAGGTAACTATATTATTGGTTGCATATAAACCATCTACATAATCTATGAACCACTGTTGTTTGGTATACTAGTCTTATACCAATGAAAAGCACTTTGGCCAATGAGAGTTGTTTTTAAATGTGCTTATATAAATAAAAGTGACTTTGACTTGCTTGACGACATGTGACAATAATGTATTCCAATCCATTCCATTTCATTACAACTATGAGAAACGTTGGCAAGTGCCAGAGTCAATGGATGTTTTCAAAAAGAGTTAGATTTAGCTCTTAGGGCTAAATGAATCAAGAGATATGGGGAAAAAGCAGGAACGCGGTACTGATCAGCCATGATCATATTGAATGGCGGTGCTGGCTCGAAAGGCCGAATGGCCGACTCCGGCACCTATTTTTCTATGTTTCTATGTTACTGAGGGATTTTCCCCTGGGTGCTCTGGTTTTCTCCCACATCCCAAAGACGCGTGGTCAGTTTATTGATCAGCCGCTGTAAATTGCCCTCAGTGTATGGGTGAGGGTTGGATTCTGAGGGGAGTTGATGAGAATGTGAGGAGAAACAAATGTAGGATTGGTGCAATTAGGTGGTTGATGGTCGGCATGGACTAGGTGGGCCGAAGGGACTGTCTCTGTGCTGTATGACTCTGACTCTAACTGTTGAAGGCAGTTGTTTCACATTCAAATCATTTCTTCGAGGATAGGAGCCAAAGCAGAGATTATGCTTTGGGATCTGTAGTGATTGTAATGCAACAGATTGTAAATTGTTTATTTTGGTAATACTGAACTGTGTTTGAAGCACATGTTGGCACCACAGCACAGAAAGGATATTTTGGCATAACTCACGGGAATGGTGCAGGGATTGATGATATCAGGGGGGGCACCGTGGTGCAGCGGTAGAGTTAATGTCTCACAGCGCCAGGGACACGGTTCGATCCCGACGACATATGCAATCTGTATGGAGTTTGTACATCCCCCCTGTGTTTAGTTTAGTTTAATTTTGTTTTGTATAGTTTAGTTTAGTTTGCGGAAACAGGCCCTTCGGCCCACTGTGTCCAAACCGACCAGCAATCCCCTCACATTAACATTATCCTACACACACTAGGGACAATTTTCACTTATACCAAGCCAATTTACCTATAAACCTGCTATGTTTTTGGAGTGTGGGAGGAAACCAAAGTTCTCGGAGAAAACCCAGGTGGTCACGGGAAGAACGTACAAACTCCTTACAGGCAGCAACTATAATCAGGATCAAACCGAGATCTCTGGCACTGCAAGCGCTGTATGGCAGTAACTCTACCACTGTGCCATTGTGCCGCCCTGCGTGGGTTTTCTCCAGGAGTTCCGGTTTCCTCCCACACTTCAAATATGTGCAAGTCTGAAGGATAATTACCTTGGCAAAATTGTAAATAGTCCCTAGTGTGTGTGTGTGTTAAGGATAGCATTTGTGTGCGGGGATCGCTGGTCGACACGGACTCTGTGTATCTGTATGTCTAAACTAAATTAAACTAAACTAAATTAAAATTGCATGGATTATGTTTATATTTTCTTGTGCATAGGAAATAGCTAACTGAGTCGATGTAAGGACATAATGATTTTTCTTCAATTACTCTGTTTCTCTGACTGATCAGGTAGGATGAAGGGGAAAAGGCTACAAGGCTATTTATATGAGATAGTCATAAAGTGCTGGAGTAACTCAACGGGTCAGGCAGCATCTCTGGAGGAAAAGGATGAGTGACGTTTCGGCTTGGGACCCTTCTTCTGACAGGTCAGGAGCCACTATATAGGTAAAAAATCTGTAGACTTTTGCTCAGAACCCTGATTAGTTTTAAAATAAGATTCATATATAGGCAAAATATAGGCAAGATGCTGGAAAGCTGAATTAAGTGCAGCAAATGTTGGAAATACTCAACAGGTCAGGTAGCAACCATGAAGGAGCAACTGAAGTAATAGATGAAGCCATCCAACCTGTCGATTGGCCATTAATGTTACTAAACAAAACTAAACTTCACTGGATGTTTTCAAGAGCAAGTTAGATAAAGCTCTCGGGGCTCACGGAATCAAGGGATATGGGGAGAAAGCAGAAACAGGGTACTGATTTTGGATGATCAGCAATGATCATATTGAATGGCGGTGCTGGCTCGAACGGTTGAATGGCCTACTCCTGCACCTATGTTATATGTTTATGAGAGGAAATGTCTCCTTTTGGCTTTGGTGGAGTCGATTGCTATTCACCAAGCCAGTGATCTGCTGATAGCCCATTTGCTGATGCAATCAGTTCCTTGCTATGCTGCTTGGAGCTTTGAATTTCCCAGCATTTGTGTACACATCTCTGCTGACACCGATCCATGCTAAGCTGAGACTTCTCGATGTTCTTGCCTGCTGGGTGACTGAAGGCCTCAGTCTGAGGTGATTATTGCTATGGAGGTGAACACCATTATTGTTTGTTGTGTGTGTGTGTGTGTGTGTGTGTGTGTGTGTGTGTGTGTGTGTGTGTGTGTGTGTGTGTGTGTGTGTGTGTGTGTGTGTGTGCGTGTGTGTGTGTGTGTTTGTGTGCGTGTGTGTGTGTGTGTGTGTGTGTGTGTGTGTGTGTGTGTGTGTGTGTGTGTGTGTGTGTGTGTATATATATATATATATATATATATATATATGAGAGTATTATTGATTATGTGTATATATTCACACACTGAACTTTTTTTTTCTCTCTTGTTTATTATATTGTTTACAGTGTACTATTTTTACATATTCTGTTGTGCTGCTGCAAGTAAGGATTTCATTGTTCTATCTGGGACTTATGACAATAAAACACTCTTGACTCTTGATCCTCTGGGAATTAACGAGTGTCATTTTGGGTCAGAACCCTTCTTCAGACTGAAAGCATGAACTTCTGAAGTCTGAATTTGAAGTTAGACTTCCAGTTTCTACCTGAAAGGTCACTAACCCTTTTTTCTCCAGAGACGCTGCCTTGATCGCTGAGTTGCTCCTGCAATTTGTGTTTATCTTCGGTGTAAACTACCATCTGCAGTTCCTTTCCACACAGGGGTAGCTCCAAGTTTGGTTGTGGGGTGGAAAAAGAGGTTGGCAATGATAGCGATATTTAATTACTATTAACTCAAATCTTTTTTACAGCTTCTCAACAAAGATGAACGGAGTCTGCTCAGTATTCATCCTGTTGTGACCAGCCAGATAAAAAAGACTAATGTATGAACATCTTTTTCCCATAGTGTTGCAAAACAGGCTTCACCAATTAGATGTATCTCAGTGTTTGTTTCATCTCTCAAACATCCAAATTAACATAACATGCTATATTGCTATTATATTTTTCACATAACATTAATAAAGCTTAAAAGCTGTCTAGGTTTTGTGTAGCTGCTGGCTATGTCAACCTATTATTCAGATTGTTTACCTCCAAGAGAATGCACAGTGTCATGTTATTCTATTAAAGCTGATTTTATTAATTGATACATTTGAAATTGGCACTGCAACTGGAAATGTATACTAGTTTTCAGACACCTATAATTAGAATTAGAATTCTCACTTATTTATACAGTGAAAATCGGCATTCATAGAGTAATAGAGCCTTAAAGGACGGAAATAGGACCTTCGGCCCAACTTGCCCATGCTGACCAATGTTAAAGAAAAACTTAAAAATACACCACAAAGATCAGACATGGCAATCAAGACTTTATTAAGAGCATCAAATACAGTGATCACTGGGAAGCAATCTAGGTTGCTCAATGAACAAAGATTCATCTACTCCTTATATGCAGAATTTTGCTTTGATGTGTAGTTTACTGCAGCAGACACTTTAGCATTTTTCCTTCTTCCGAATGATATAATAATTAGAAGTCCTGCACCTCCGAAAAATACAGATCAGTAAACACAGCCCAATTCCACCCAGTTGCAGAAAAGCAAATGTTCTATTACCCATTTGACCTATTTTTTATTGTTTTACTATTGCCATTTGTCCTTTGACAACAGAGAATGGAATCTAACTAAAGTAGACTGCAGTGATTGCTAGATACACATGCTCAGTTTTAACCTTCATTAAAGCACATAACTATTATGACACATGAAGAGGACTTTGAGCATTTTTAGGCACTCTATCCCCTGCTGTCTTCTTGAAGCTTTGCAATTTACTTTTGACACCGAGGTGCCACATCTACAATATTTAAGAGTGAGTTGGATGTGGCCCTTGTGGCTAAGGGGATCAGAGGGTATGGAGAGAAGGCAGGTACGGGATACTGAGTTGGATGATCAGCCATGATCATATTGAATGGCGGTGCAGGCTCGAAGGGCTGAATGGCCTACTCCTGCACCTAATTTCTATGTTTCTATGTTCCACATCTACAATAGGCCCACCTACATGCATTTGGCCAATATCCCTCAAAACCTCTCCTATTCACGTATCTGTCCATTGTTTATCTTCAGTGTAAACCAGCATCAGCAGTTCCTTCCTACACATATCTGTCCAAGTGTCTATTAAATGTTGTTATAGTTTCTGCCTCCACAATCCCCTCCGGCAGTCTATTCCATGTACCCACCACCCACTATGTGTATACGCGACCTTTAAAACAGGAGACAAATTAAACTTTTATTTGAAATATATTGGACTGAGAAAATATATGATATTATTTAATATATTATGTAATTACAAATGACTTTAATATCAAATTTAGTGCTATTTCATCTGTAAAATGTACTGAGCCAGTTTAGAGTCTTATTCCAGCATTTTACAGACATCCATTAAAAACATTGTTCTTGGCAAAACTGTTTGTTTGATTTATGGGACCTTTTGAGAGACAATTTGTACATTTTGACTCTTGGGTCATGTAAGGTTAGAAGCTGATGAAAAACATCACCAGCTATTCACCAACGTCCGCTATTAAAGGCACATAACCCGCAATACACAGTCCACATTGAACTTTTCAAACTTCTACGCTGCACATTATCCCTCCTTATTTCATACCTAACAGCTAGAAAGGTAATAAAATGGTAATCTTGCGAATATATTTCATGGAAAAATGAATGATTGTTCCAGTGCTATAGTAATAACGTGGAATAATACAGGGAAGAAGAGGAATCAATCTTCACGTCTTGCGTGGGATAATCGAGCAATTGAAAAATGTTCTACATTTAATGAAAGAACAAATAATCATCAGCTAATGCACAATTAAGTCTACAGATTAAACACAACATTATAATAATTGGCTTTTGGTAATTCCATTTTATTGATTTAGAGCATACAAATATATTTTTAAAGCTAGAATTATTTTTAATGACCTTTGAGCTTCCTGTATTAAACATGCTTGGAATACTATTTGTCCTGTAGCAATCATTCCATCTCTATCTGGTAGCACCCGGATAATTTATTTAATTGATTAAAATAAAATAACTAAACCACCAAAGTTAGTGGAAGAGTTCCACTAACATACACCAGTACAGCAGAGAAATATGTCCATCGGCCCACAGTGTTTGTGCTGAACCTTTTGCCAAGTTAATCTCATCTGTCTGCACATGATCCATCCCTCTATTCCCTGCACTTCCATGTGCCTATTTAAATGCCTCTTACATACCATTATCGTATCAGCCACCACTCCATCCCTGGCAATTCCTTTCAGGCCCCAACTAGTCACTAGTGTATAAATCTTTCCTCACACATCTCTGTTAAACTTTCAACCTCTTATATTATAGTTATGCCCTCTAGTGCTGGGGAAAAGTGTATGTCTACCCTATCTATGCCCATCACAATTGTACATCTATCAGGTCTTCCCTCAACCTACGACATTCCAGAGAAAACAACCCAAGTCTACCCAACCTCTCCCTGTAACTAAACCTTCTAATCTGAATTTTACTTCGGAGTCACGTGAGTGACTATGTGAAGAAGGCCGTCAGCCCGCATGCGCGTCATTACATTGACCGCATAGCGCAACGAGCTGACTGGCGGGAGCGTTGCTCTGTCCAGCGGTAAGTTAAACCTGAGGGTAAGTTTTCACCTTATTCCCAGGTTTTGTTTTTTCTTTTTCTGCAGGGATCTGTGCACAGAGATATACTTGCTGGACTAATTCAGGATGAAGTCCGGAAGGGCCACGAAACCGGTCATGGAGGCGGGGATCCCGGTCTTGGACCATGGATCACGGATACCGGGACCAGGGGGAACCGGCTCCAGAGACCGCGGAAGTGCGGGTAGCCGGTGGCCGTCGGGTTCGCCACCCGTCACTGACAACACAGTCAGTTGCTTCCAGGCCGGCTGTGGTTCCCAGGAAGGGAGTAAAACAAACCACAAGCCGGCAAGGTCTGTGAAGTCAGGCCAGGAGGGTCCCCCCCTGACATACAGCGGCCAGCTGCTTCCAGACCGCTGTGGTTTCCCAGGAAGGGGGTCAAACCAACAGCAAGTCGGGAAGGCCTGTGGAAGTCAGGCTTGGAGGGAGCCTTCCAACATATAGCGGTCAGCTGCTTCCAGACCGCTGTGGGTTCCCAGAAAGGAGGTTAAACAAAAAGTAAGACGGTCAGGCCTGTGGACTAGGGGAGTCAGGCCAGGTTCCCCTCCTTCAATGGGTAGCGTCTGCGGATGTCTAAACCTGCATGGAGCACCTGATGGAGAGGTTGCTCCACAATGATACTCCAAAGGAGGGAGTTATCAGCGTGGGCCCCTGAGGAGACTCGCGGCAGCGGCACCTGATTCAGGGCTGCACAATGTCTCCCTCTCTGAGGAGGGGAGCATTCAAGGTCAGTTCCTGTCTGACAGAGCAAAAAACCTGACATAGGTCCATAGGAGGGGCTATGTTAGCGCAGGTATCCTCAGGGGTCTGCGGCAGCACCTGTTTTCAGGGCTGCCTACGAATCTCCCTCACTGTGGAGGGGAGTGCGAGTGGTCAGTGTGTAACTGACTTCAAAATTGAAAGTATGTCCGTGGAACATACTGGAGCACATGCATATGGCTTCAAGAGATACTCGCAAACGAAGGTGTTGCTGCCAGAAGAGTTGGTCTCCAGTCGTTGGCAGAATACCCGGAAGGGGCCAGAGTTCCCCTCACGCTACAAGTGCCTGCAGTGAACAGCGCTATCAGGGTGACATTGAAGGAAATTTATGAAATCCAGGAAATGAAACCAGTCACCGAATCCTCTCTTCAGGTAAGACTTATCCCACAGGTAAGACCAGGATGAGGAAGCAAAAAGCTGTTGGACTAATCAAGGTACCGACGATGAGCAAAGCTTCATCGGTAGGCGACGACACACCCTACGCCTCCATCGGGGGTAAGCGGTCACTGAAGCTGGTGGCAGCTTGAAAGCTGGGCACTGAAATATGGCCAGAGTTATCTTTCGAGGTAGGCTCGGACTTATGGACAGAGTTGTCTTTCGAGGCAGTCTCAGTATGATGACGTTTTCAGACCAAGGCCCAAGCCGGTCTCAAGGAAAATATAGAATCCTCGCACCCTACCAGTCCTACTCTCCAATCAAGGAAGGGAAAAAGAACCCATATCAGCGGCCTTTGGGCATTACCATTTATACTGCACAACATACATAGGTACCAAGCAGGTCTGGAATCAGGGCCAGAGTTGTCTTTCAAGGCAGGCCCAGTATTATGCCCAGGATTGCCTTTCAGGACAGGGTGAAAGATGGAGGAAGTCACTTCATCCAGATTTAACTCGTATGTGCAGTATAGACTTTCAGAATAGGAAACTTTGTTACTGTCTAACAATTGATTTCCATAGGATCTTTATGGCAAGCATCGACCTCAAAGATGCATGCTATTCAGTTCCCGTTCACAGGGATCACCGGGGATATTTGAAATTTATCTGGATGGGGCAATGTTAACAGTTAAAGCGTCGCAAAATGTGCCAACTTCAGCTCCCAGGTTATTTACCAAATTACTAAAACCGGTGCTTGGGCAGCTCAGAGCTCAAGAACATTTGTTATCGCCTATCTGGATGATGTTTTTAAATGCTGTATTTTACAAAAATTAACTGTTGCAGCCCTGAACTATATTTGAGAAATTGGGGATCCTCATCCATCCAGTTAAATTTAAGTTGATACAAATGAGAACTATTGATTATTGGGATATACCTTTAACTATCAACTTAACAGTGACTCCACCTTGGGGCAAGAGATGGAATTAACAGAAGCCTGTAACAACCTCGTTGTTATGAAGCAGCCTTCTATACATCAAGTGTAATTGGCAATATAGCAGCTGTATCTCGGCTGTGTAAATTGGGCCCTTGCATTATCAGAACTTACAACATGCAAAGAATTAACCTCTCAAGTACCATATATGTCATTATTAACAGACCTATGCTATTACCAGTTGAAGCCACCAAAGTCACAATGGTGGCAGTATTCAGCATTGCTTCAGTAATTTGGTCAGTAATCTTCAGTAATTACAAACTGATGCTAGTGCTCAAAGATGAGAAATTATGAATGCCATCTCTAGTAACAGAGGTGGATGCATTTTGCATGAGTTACCAATTTTTCAGTTATTGGTATCAACTACCTATAAACACTAGATGCATTCTATAGGTTTAAGGTTATTGTGCAAATATGCATAATCCGCATGCTCAACTCCAAGTTGATACACTATGGTGGTGGCATATGTTAGTCACATGGGCGCAATCAAGTTAAAGTATCCTGTGATATTTACCTAACCTCATTTGACGCTATTGTATCATCACGTGAAATCCATGACAACACAGAATGGATGTTGGATCACAAAGTATTTAATGTCGTTATAGCTCGATGGAACACCAAATATCGATATGTTTACATCCAGGCTCATACACCAGTTGCAAATATGTGGCATACAGTGGTGAGAGATACATTATCGCCACACTGGGGAGGAATGTTCTTTCATATCTTCCTCCATTCTGCCTCATCAGTCGGGTATTGCAATAATCCAGCAATATCCCACATCAGGCTTTTCAAACTGCCTGACTGGCATACGCAGCCATGGTTCCCGCGAATGTTGGGAATACTATAGAACCTTATATGGTTATGCAAAACATAAACTTTGCTGGTTCAGCCTGTGACTGAGGAAACCAGCCTCTGCATGATAAATCAATTAATTGATGTAGACTATGAAATGACTATTCCTGCGGATCGGGTTGTCAGACCGATCCATGTAGTGCTCACTGTAGAGTGCAGGGACAGCACCAAAAAGCAGTACATTTCCTCGTCAGGAGATGGGAAACGTTTTTGTTTAAATACACGTGTAACATATTATACAGCACGGATAACATAGAAACATAGAAACATAGAAAATAGGTGCAGGAGTAGGCCATTCGGCCCTTCGAGCCTGCACCGCCATTCAATATGATCATGGCTGATGATCCAACTCAGTATCCTGTGTCTGCCTTCTCTCCATACCCCCTGATCCCTTTAGCAACAAGGGCCACATCTAACTCCCTCTTAAATATAGCCAATGAACTGGCCTCAACTACCTTCTGTGGCAGAGAATTCCAGAGACTCACCACTCTCTGTGTGAAAAATGTTTTCCTCATCTCGGTCGTAAAGGAATTCCCCCTTATCCTTAGACTGTGACCCCTTGTTCTGGACCTCCCCAACATCGGGAACAATCTTCCTGCATCTAGCCTATCTACCCCCTTAAGAATTTTGTAAGTTTCTATAAGATCCCCCTCAGTCTTCTAAGTTCTAGCAAGTACAAGCCAAGTCTATCCAGTCTTTCCGCATATAAAAGTCCTGACATCACAGGAAAGTCTGGTGAACCTTCTCTGTAACCCCTCTATGGCAAGAATGTCTTTTCTCAGATTTGGAGACCAAAACTTTACGCAATACTCCAGGTGTGGTCTCACCAAAACCATGTACAACTGCAGTAGAACCTCCCTGCTCTTATACTCAAATCCTTTCGCTATGAATGCTAACATAGCATTTGCTTTCTTCACTGCCTGCTGCACCTGCATGCCTACTTTCAATGATTGGTGTACCATGACACCCAGGTCTCGTTGCATCTCCCCTTTTCCTAATTTGCCACCATTACGATAATAGTCTACCCTCCTGTTTTTGCCACCAAAGTGGATAACCTCACATGTATCCACATTATACTGCATCAGCCATGCATTTGCCCACTCACCCAGCCTATCCAAGTCACCTTGCAGCCTCCTAGCATCTCTGGCTAGAAGGAATGGATGAGGTTTTGGGTCTTGACTTGAAACATCACCCATTCTTTCTGTTGGGGGGCTATCTTCAATTAAAACAACATGAGGTTTGGAGGTAAGAGAGAACAATTAGCAGTTTGAAAAGATGACCAATGGTTCCCCATGGGTATAAAGCCAGCCAGATAGATCTGACCTTCTAGTCCAATATTTCAACTCAAAGACTTTTCAACAGAATAAAAAAATAAGAACAGTCTGAAGAAGGGTCCCAACCCATCCTTTTTCTTCTGAGATGCTACCTGACCAACCGAGTCACTCCAGCACCTTGTGTCTATCTTCGGTATAAACCAGCATCTACAGTTCCTTTCTACACAGAACAATTTTGTTTGAAGGTTTGTTTGTAAATGGAGGATATTAAGGCATATGGAACCATAAAATGTACAGCGTGTGAAGGAACTGCAGATGCTGGTTTAAACCGAAGATAGATGCAAAAAGCTGGAGTAACTCAGCGGTACAGGCAGCATCTAAGGTGGAGATTGGCAATAATTACAATGTTTGGTAGTCAAGATCTGAGGGACGAGTGGCGTCCTCTTCTTTCAGGGTCCCATCTCCTGCATTTAAAACCGAGAGCTATTTATTTTTTTTCATGGAAACTGCAGGGAAATGCAGCATACTATTGAAGAATGGCACGGATTTATTTTGTAGACAATAGCATTGAGGATGGGCCAAGAGGTCAGGATATCAAGAGTGCTGTTGTCACATGCATTGACAGTGAAACAATTAAATTCTTACTTGCAGCAGATTAACAGGCCTGTAAACACCATGCATACAGATAAACAAACTAATCAAAAAAATCAATAAATTAATAACCATAATACCAACTGAAGTGCAATCTAAGACATAAAAGTGCATAGTTGCTAAGGTACATAAATGATATGAGTAAAATTAGGCCATTTGGCCCATCAAGTTTAGTTTAGTTTAGAAATACAATGTGGAACCAGGCCCTTCAGCCCACCGGGTCCATGCCGACCAGCAATCCCCACACATTAACACTATTCTATACCCACTAGGGACAATTTTTACATTTACCAAGGAAATTAACCTACGAATCTGTACGTCTTTGGAGTGTGGGAGGAAACCGAAGATCTACTCTGCCATTCAATTACGGCTGATCTATCTCTCCTTCCTAACCCCATTCTCCTGCCTTCTCCCTGTAACCTCTGACACCCGTACTAATCAAGTTGTGCAGTGTTCAAGAGCCTGATGGTTTAGACATATAATGTGGAAACAGGCCCTTTGGTCCACTGAGTCCACACCGGCCATCAATCACCTATAGTGTAGTTCCACGATATCCCACTTTTTGAATCCTACACATTGAGGGCAAGTTACTGACAATTAACATACAAACCTTTGGAAGCCCAATGTTGACGGGGAAGAAGCTACTTTGGAACCGGATGGTCATGGTTTTCAGGCTCCCTACGGTGGAAGTGAAATGAGAGCATGGCCAAAGTGACATGGGTCTTTATTAAGGTGGTGCCTCCTGTAGATCCCTTTGATGGTGGGGAGGCCAGTACCTGTGATGGACTGTGCAGTATTTACCTCTGTGTAATTTCCTTCATTCCTCAGTGTTCAAGTTGCCAAACCAGGCCATGGTGCAACCAGTCATTGGGAAAGTAGTGCTCCAAAATGGTTAATATCTTCTTGGGTGAAACTGAAGGTGACATAGACAACATAATAATTGGAGCCTCAGAGTCATAGAGTTGTACCACACAGAAATAGGCCATTTGGCCCATCACACCCATGCTGACAATTCTGCCCAACCATATTAATCCCACTTGTCTAAACTGGTTCCGTACCCTTTTATGTTTTGTCGATTAAGTGACTATCTAAATCTGTTATAGGCATAAAAAAAACTTTCACGGAGGGTGAGATCTAAGAGGAAATAAACAACATGTGATGTGTTTTTCTTAAGAAAATGAAAAATAATAACGGATTCGCCACATAAGTCTCAGGTGATCTCTGCCATTCAATAAGATTATGACTGAAGCTTTGCATCAATCCTACCATTGCCACTGTATTTCCTTCATAGTATTCATATCTAAAATAATCTGATTTTTATGAGGATGTTGCCAGGGCTCGAGGGTCTGAGCTATAGGCAGAGGTTAAGTAGGCTGGGACTCTTTTCCTTGAAGTGTAGGAGGATGAGAGGTGATCTTTAGTGTTATGTAATGAACCGGATTTGATAAAGGACCTCGAGGTTAATGAACCATTAGGAGGCAGTGACCATAACATGGTCAGGTTTAATCTACAATTGGAGAGGGAGAAGAGTAGATCGGAGGTGTCAGTGTTGCAGTTGAATAAAGGGGACTATGGGGCCACAAGGGAGGAGCTGGCCAAAGTTGACTGGAAAGATACACTAGCAGGGGTGACAGTGGAACAAAAATGGCTGGTGTTTCTAGGAATAATAGAGAAGGTGCAGGATCAGTTCATTCCCTGGAGGAAGAAAGATTCCTAGGGGAGAAAGGGACAACCAAGGCTGACAAGGGACGTCAGGGACAGAATAAAAAATAAAGCGAAGAAGTACAACGTAGCAAAGATGAGTGGGAAGCAAGAGGATTGGGTAATGTTTAAAGAACAACAGAAGATGACTAAAAAGACAATACAGGTAGAAAAGATGAGGTATGAAGGTAAGGTAGCCAAGAATATAAAGCAGGATAGTAAAAGCTTCTTTAGGTATGTGAAGAGGAAAAAAATAGTTAAGACCAAAGTTGGACCCTTGAAGACCGAAAAAGGTGAATTTATTATGGGGAACAAGGAGATGGCAGATGAGTTGAACAGGTACTTTGGATCTGTCTTCACTAAGGAGGACACAAACAATCTTCCTGATATAGTAGTGGCCAGAGGATCTGGGGTGATGGAGGAACTGAAGAAAATCCACATTAGGCAGGAAACGGTGTTGGACAGACTGATGGGACTGAAGGCTGATAAATCACCAGGGCCTGATGGTCTGCATCCCAGGGTCTTTAAGGAAGTGGCTCTATAAATCGTGGATACATTGGTGATAATTTTCCAATGTTCTATAGACTCGGGATCAGTTCCTGTGGATTGAAGGGTAGCTAATGTTATCCCACTTTTTAAGGAAGGCGGGAGAGAGAAAACAGGGAATTATAGACCAGTTAGCCTGACTTTGGTGGTGGGGAAGACGCTGGAGTCAATCATAAAAGTTGAGATAGCCGAACATTTGGATAGCAATAACAGGATCGGTCCGGGTCAGCATGGATTTACGAAGGGGAAATCATGCTTTAATCTTCTGGAATTTTTTGAAGATGTAACTACGAAAATAGACAAGGGAGACCCAGTGGATGTAGTGTATCTGGACTTTCAGAAAGCATTTGATAAGGTCCCACATAGGAGATTAGTGGGCAAAGTTAGGGAACATGGTATTGGGGGTAGAGTGCTAACAAAGATAGAGAAGTGGTTGGCAGACAGGAAACAAAGAGTAGGGATTAACAGGACCCTTTCAGAATGGCAGGCAGTGACTAGTGTTGTACCGCAAGGCTCGGTGCTGGGACTGCAGCTATTTACAATATACATCAATGATTTGGATGAAGGGATTCAAAGTAATATTAGCAAATTTGCAGATGACACAAAGCTGGGTGGCAGTGTGAACTGTGAGGAGGATGCTATGAGAATGCAGGGTGACTTGGACATGTTGGGGGAGTGGGCAGATGCATGGCCGATGAAGTTTAATGCAGATAAATGTGAGGTTATCCACCTTGGTAGCAAAAACAGGAAGGCAGATTACTATCTAAATGGCTTCAAGTTGGGAAAAGGGGAAGTACAACGGGATCTGCGGGTCCTTGTACATCAATCTATGAAAGTAAGCATGCAGGTACAGCAGGCAGTGAAGAAAGCGAATGGCATGTTGGCCTTTATAACAAGAGAAATCGAATATAGGAGCAAAGAGGTCCTTCTGCAGTTGTACAGAGCCCTAGTGAGACCACACCTGGAGTATTGTGTGCAGTTTTGGTCCCCTAATTCGAGGACGGCATTCTTGCTATTGAGGGAGTGCATCGTAAGTTTACAAGGTTAATTTCCGGGATGGCGGGACTGTCAAATGCTGAGAGAATGTAGCAGCTGGGCTTGTACCCTGGAGTTTAGAAGAATGAGAGGGGATCTCATTGAAACATATAAGATTGTTAAGGGCTTGGACACACTAGAGGCAGGAAACATGTTTCCGATGTTGGGGGAGTCCAGAACCAGGGGCCACAGTTTAAGAATAAGGAGTAAGCCATTTAGAACGGAGATGAGGAAACATTTTTTCTCACAGAGAGTGGTGAGTCTGTGGAATTCTCTGCCTCAGAGAGCGGTGGAGGCAGGCTCTATGGATGCTTTCAAGAGAGAGCTAGATAGGGCTCTTAAAAATATTGGAGTCAGGGGAAATGGGGAGAAAGCAGGAATGGGGTACTGATTGGGGATGATCTGTCATGATCACATTGAATGGTGGTGCTGGCTCGAAGGGCCGAACAGCCTACTCCTGCATCTATTGTCTATTGTCTATTGTCTTATAGATCATGAGAAGATTAGATCGGGTAGATGCACAGAGTCTCTTGCCCAGAGTAGGTGAATCGAAGACCAGAGAACATAGGTCGCAAGGTGCAGGGGAGAAGATTCAATAGGAATCTGAGAAGTAACTTTTTCATACAAAGGGTGGTGGCTGTATGGAACAAGCTGCCAAAGGAGGTAGTTGAGGCTGGGACTATAGCAACATTTAAGAAACAGTTAGACAGGTACATGGATAGGACAGATTTGGAGGCTTATGGACCAAACACAGGCAGGTGGGACTAGTGTAGCTGGGATATGTTGGCTGGTTGGGCCGAAGGGCTTGTTTCCACAGTTTATCACTCTATTCTGATCTTGAACAACTGAGTATTCTCAGACCCTCAGACAAGAGTCAAGAGTGTTTAGTTGTCATGTGTACTGTGTACACAACACTCATTAAATACCATAATAAAACAAACAAACAGAGAAATAAAAGTACCCCAATATTAGGGCAGACAAAACAAATAGGCCCAAAATCGCTCGTGCAAGACAGTTTGTAGTTCAGTATAGTTGGTGTTTGTGGTGTCCAGGAGCCTGATAGTGTTGGGAAAAAGCTGTTCCTGAACCTGGAGGTCAGAATTTTCAGATCATTTACCTTTTTTTAAAATAAAAAAATGTATTCAATTATTAAAAATAATATTTACAATATTATAAAACAAAACAGAACCCACTACCTTAATGCAGGACAAACAAGTATACTAAAACTACTATACAACTATGTTATAATCCTTGTCAAGTGTGCATTCAACCCCCCGTGGTGCCCAGCGGTCCCAGAAATCCCCCAGGGTGCCAGTGGACAGCCCGTGGTCCCTCTCTAACACCACTCGGACGCGGATGTAACTCTGGGAAAGGGGCACGCAGCCAGCTTGGACAGAGCCCTCTTCCACCTGGCGCCCGTGACTCACGGATGGCCAGCTTGGCCGGGCCCAGGAGCAACCCAATCAGGACATCTTCAGCCCTACCCCCTCCCCTATGCACAGGGTGTCCAAAGATGAGGATGGTGTGTGAGAAATGCAGCCAGAAGGCAAGGAGCAGCCCCTTTAGTTAATGGCACATGGCTGCAGCCTCACACACTCTGTATTCACGTGACACACAGACTCTTCCAGGCCGCAAAAGTAGCAGGCGGCGGGCGAGACTGTGAACCGCGTTTACCTTCTTCTTGATGGCAGGAGTGAAATTAGAGTGTGGCCAGGATGGTGTGTGCCTCCGGCGATGCTGGCTGCCTTTTCGAGGCAGCACATCTCTCATAGATTCTTATCGATTCCTTAGATGCTGTGGAGTTCAGCATCTATGATGGATAGATACCACTTTTGGTATGGATGGACTTTGATATTGACAGACGGATCCACCACTTTTTGTAATCTCTTTTGTTCCTGGGCATTCAAGTTGCATCAGGCCTTGATCTAACCTGTCAATGTGGAGTAGACGTACAACCTTTTTGGAGAAAAATAATATCCAAGCCTATGTCACCTAATTCTAGGCTCTTTTCATTATTTTATATTCTCCTAATGTGTGGCAGTAATAATGTGGATATTTTCCTTCAAAAATAGCAAAACGTGCCGTCAAATAAAATATTGATACAATAATTATAGTTACAGCAACTGATAAATCCAGTAACCATTCCCCTGGACAAGGAACAGCTTGATCCATTAAAATGGCAATTTATGAATCTGAAAAAAAAATAACTTCAGTTAGAAGTTGATTGATAAATATTACTCGGTTGCCTCTCAGAGAAGCTGACACCTGGACCTTTATGGCCAAGTTGAGACTTTAACATTGAAAAACAAATTCAGAATTTAGGGTACAAAATTCAGACTTGAGGGTACAAAATAGTGGCTAAGATTTGGTTAAAACTCTCGTGCACAGACCCAGTGTTGTCTACAATCATACACTCTGATACTTAATATAATAGTAACTGCAGGATTGTCACTGAACTGTTTGCAAAACAAATCACTCTCATGTACTTAAGTACATATGACAATCAAGTACTATTGAACTATTAAACCTCTGAAGCTAGTGTGATGTTTAACTGTCAGATTTGTCATAGCATGTTGACCTAATCTTAGGTAAAAAAAAAATGTGTTTAAAGGCATTGTTTGCATGGCACCAGAAAATGTTTAAGGATTGTTGTGCTGATGTTAGTACAGGTGGGACAAGAGACGAAGACACGACTTCCAAGCCCATGTTATTCCTGATTATACAGTGATCTCTTTAACGTTTGCTCTGCAATGCAATGCCATCTATATGTAAATTGACTTCATTTTGAGCTGTGGGAAGAATCCAAAGAGCAGTTAATGAGAAATTGTGTGCTGAATGAGAGGCAAGGAAGACCCGGCGTGCATAACAGGACGTCTAGTTTAATGTAGCTTTAAAAATAACTTGCAAACTATGCCTAAGATTGAAATCTCAACATTGATCTTCAAATTTAGAGGTAAGCTCTCTCTTGAGAGAGAAGTTACAAAGTTATGGCAAGGTATTGATTGATTCTGACCTTTCAAGCCGCATGTACGATTTATTGAGAAAGAATATGAAATCATAGATAAAATCCATCTGATCAGATAAGATGCTGCTACCCGATTCTTTAATATCGTGCATAACAATGAAAGGGACTTTTTATAACATCTAATGTAAACGTCGGGGTTTGCGGTCTACAAAATGTAGGTATGAATCAGAATCACGTTAAGTGTATTAATAATGTTTTGTGACATTTGACAAAATGCCTGATTTTAAGCCCAAGATTGGGACAATAACAAAACACAGATTTTGAGATCAGATGTGAAATTAATCAAATGCTTTTAGATTTATTACTGATTACTGATACTCAGAAAATAATTAGACTGCCGAGAAATGCATTTGTCCACAAAATCCTGGAAAAACTAAATTTGAAGATCAATGTTGAGATTTCAATCTTAGGCATAGTTTGCAAGTTATTTTCACTTGAGTTTTAATAATTGAATGTGCTCTATATATTATTTGTATCAGCTCACACAGTCGCTATATATATATATATATATAGAACAGTGTCATGTGTAATCTTACTTGTGCATTAGAGAAATGGAGTAGTGAAATATGTTCTTAGAATATGTATCAACAAAAAGTTTAATATCTAGTAACCTGAACACCGGCATTCCACAGGGCTGTGTACTGAGCCCCTCCTCTACTCCCTCTTCACCTACAACTACACACCTGTACATGGTTCCAACACCATCATCAAGTATGCAAATGATACAATGGTGATTGGCCTCATCAGTGACAACGATGAGTCGAACTATAGGGAGGAGGTTCAGATTCAGCACACCACCCTAGCAGCATGGTGTGCTGACAACAACCTGACCCTTAACTCCAAGAAGACCAAGGAGCTCATTGTGGACTATAGGAGGTCGAGGGGCTGCACGCACACCCCCATCCATATTAACTGGACGGAGGTTGAACGTGTTTCCAGCTTCAGGTTTCTGCGTGTCAACATCTCTGATGACCTCTCTTGGTCCCACAATACCTCAACACTGGTCAAGAAGGCTCACCAACGTCTCTTCTTCCCGAGGAGACTAAAGAAGGTCCATCTGTCTCCTCAGATTCTGGTGAACTTCTACCACTGCACCATCGAGAGCATCCTTACCAACTGTATCACAGTATGGTATGCAACTGTTCTGTCTCCGACCGGAAAGCACTGCAGAGGGTGGTGAAAACTGCCCAATGCATCGCCGGTTCCTCACTCCCCTCCATTGAGTCTGTCCAAAGCAAGCTCAATGTGCCAGACGTCTGTTGTATACTCTGAAATAGCTGCCAGCTGGCGCTGCTGATGGGCGGACTAAGGCTCCGAAACCTTCGCAAACGTAAATGTGAGGGGCTTGTGGTCCGTGAAGGCTACGAAGGAATGGACCTCGAGGAAGTACCGGAAGTGCCGCACTGCAAGGTGTAAGGTGAGCAACTCCCGGTCGAAAGCACTGTAGCCCTGCTCCGCAACCTTCAGGTGCCAGCTAAAGAAGGCGAGAGGACGCCAATGGCCGTTAACGGAATATTTAAAAATGCCGCCGACTGCAGAGTCCGAGGCATCCACGGTAAGGGCTGTGGGGGCATCAGCCGACAGATGCACGAGCATAGTCGCCCGAGCCAAGGTCTCCTTCGCCCCTTAAAACAGCGTCATGGCGACAGCGTCCCACTGTATCTGCTGCTGCTTGCTCATCAGCAACTGAAAAAGTGGCCGCAAAAGTTTGGCAGCCGCCGGAACGAACCGGTGGTAAAATGTGACCACCCCTACGAACACCCGGAGGGGCCACGTACCGCAGCAGGCCGTGGGAACTGGCGGATTGCCTGAACATGTCCCGCAGATGCACTGCTCCGTGCCATGTCACCTGATGCTGCAGGACGTTGATGGCCCGAAGGCCGAATTGGCACTTGCCAGGGTTAATTACGAGGCCATGTTCACTGAGGAGCTGGAAGAGTAGACGCAGGTGGGCACAGTGTTCCTCACACGAACGACTTTCCATGAGGATGTCATCCAAGTAGACAAACAGGAAGTTGAGCCTGCGCACCACGGTGTCCATCACGCTCTGAAAGGCCTGTGCGGCATTCTTGAGGCCGAAGGGCATCTGCAGGAACTCGAACAGGGTGATAATTGCCATCTTGGGAACATTCTCCGGTCGCAGGGGTATCTGGTAATATCCCTGGACTAGGTCGATCTTAAAGAAGAACCTAGCCATGGCCTGATGGGCTGAGAAGTCCTGTATGTGGGGAATAGGGTAGCGGTCAGTGGTCGTGGCCTCGTTAAGACGGCGGTAGTCCCCGCACGGCCTCCAACCGCCAGACACCTTCGGCACCATGTGTTGTGGGGAAGTCCATGGGCTGATGGAGCGTTGAACGATACCCATGGCCTCCATACTCCGAAACTCCGCCTCTGCTATGAGGAGCTTGTCAGAAGCGAGCCTACGGGTGCGAGCGTGGAGCGGTGGACCCAATGTCAGAATATGGTGCATGACACGGTGCCTCAGGCTGGCCGAGCCGAACGGGGGTGACAATGTCCCGGAACTCAGCCAGTACCTGGGCACAGACATTGTCAACCATCGCTATAGGGTGGCTGACTGGCGCTGTGGGCGCTTTGGAGCGCAAGGAGATCTTCTCAAAAGTTGATGCATGGATGAGACATTGGCCCTTCACGTCCACGAGTAGCGACTGCGCCCGCAAGAAATCTGCACCCAGCAGCGGCTGGGCCACGTCCACGATGATGAAAGGCCAGGTGAAATGGCACGCGCCGAAAATGACAGGAACCGTGCAGATGCCATATGTGTGGATTGAACTGCCATTCGCAGCAGTTAACAGGAACCCCTCTTTCCAGCATGAAGGTCGAATCCAGATGGGGGCAATACGCTGACTCCGCCCCCATATCCACCATGAATCTGAGCCCCGAACGTACAGTCGATGGATCCTGCCGGCCACCGCGGTGAGTCTCAGCATCCGGCGTTGCCATTTCCCGGAAACAAACATGGCTGGCCTTGGATCTCCTGAGCCATCCTCCTCTCCTATGCCACTTGTCTTGTCTGTGGCTCCTGTGGGCATGGCCCTCTTGTGGGCGTGGTCCTGGGTCTCTGGGCCTGCCAGGTCGTGGTCCTGGGTTGTTGGGCCCGCCTGGTCATTGAATCAATCCGATCCCGCTATTCTGCAGAATCCAGCTGCTCCAGGTTTTCGAGCGCACCAACCTGCTGCTGGTCAGAGATCCACAGTTCATCAGCACGGGCGGCTAGCTGTTTGGGATCTTCAAAGCTCTCTTCCACGAGCTGCTGGTGGAGGTCTCGTGTTAACTGCTGCAGGTAGGTAAATTTAAAGAGTGGACAGGGCAGGTGATCACCCATGAGCATAAGCATCTCGCTCATGAGGGCCGAGGGCATCCGGTCGCCGAACCCACCCATGTTAAGGTTGTGACAGGCGTGCTGCATTCGGCTCAGCCCGTAGATCCGGAGCAACACCTCCTTGAGGCCTATGTATTTCCCCACGAACGGCAGGGTTTCTAGGTAAGGAATGACCCGACCGGCCGTCTGCTGGTCAACGACGCTTACCACGTAGTGATAGCGAGTCTCGTCAGCTGTAACGCTGCTGATGTGAAATTGGGATTGGGCCTGTCGAAACCAAACCCTCGACTGCGAGGTCCAAAATGTAGGCAGCTTCAGGGAGACCGTGTTGAGTTCGGCTTCGTCGGCCTTGTAGGCGGGAGCGGCAGAATGTTTTTTTTTCTTAATTTCCCTTCCAGGATTACACTCCTGGGCGTCCGGAGTCACCAATGTGGTGGGGACTGGCAGGAATCCAACCAAACACTAGTCGGACACAGGTTGTGTGCTCTAGACGTGTTTATTCTTCTGCATACAGCTCCCTATTCCTCAGCTGACACAGGCATTGTGCGGCCTTAAATAACAACTCAGATAACGACTCCGTGACTTGAGCCTCCCCCACCGAGACGCTGCCCTCTAGAGCCGATGGTTCGTCGTGACCTTTTTTTTATTTCAAAATATATACTTTATTCGAATGATAAATATATACAATACATTAACCTTGCGGAAAATCCATCCGACATTTTCGGAGGCTGTACAATAGATCAATACAGTTTTAGACATTTCTTTCCCCCAAATTTCCACAAATCAGTCCCCCACTCGTGCCACAGTGGCGTGGGATACCTTCCCTTATATTGAGGGGCGTCTCCACCATACCGTACCCCCCATGTCCAGCAGCGGAAAGGGCGTTAGACTGTGGCCCTCCCCCCACCGACGTGACCTTGGGTTGCTATCAGGTGCCTCCACAACATTTCCAATTCACCATGAACTTCCAAACAAAACTCGAGGAACAGTCTTTGGATCTCCTTTACAACCGTCATGACATTACTTCTTCATTCCCACTGTAGCTGAATGAATGTTCCAAATTCAGATTCTTTCAAAGAAGATTTTCCTATGGACTTCATGGGCTAAATCAAAAAGAATTGGAAAATGGTTGCTGGAAAATGCAAATTAATCCTAATATATTTGACCCAATGCAGTGTGCACACAAAATCAATGCCCCGGCCCCATTCACAAAATGTCACAAAATTTATGACCAAGTGGTGAAGATTCTAAACATGACTGTCGACTCATTGCAAATAATTTTCTTACATATGATGTCTCTCTTTTTCCCACGATCTTCTCTGACTGACAAACTACAGACTTTAGATTCTAGAGATACAGCACGGAAACAGGCCCTTCGGCCCACCAAGTCCGTGTCGACCAGCGATCACCCAGTACATTAACATTATCCTCTAGACTAGGGACAATTTTCAATGTTATCTAAGCCAATTAACCTACAAACATGTATTTCTTTTGAGTGTGGGAGGAAACCGGAGCACCTGGAGGAAACGCATGTGGTCACAGGGAGAATGTAAAAAACTCCGTACAGACAACACCTGTAGTAAGGATCAAATCCGGGTCTGTTGCTCTGTAAGGCAGCAACTCTACCACTGCACCATAGTGCTGCCCCAAGTGGCACAACAAAATGCACCCTTTGACTATCACCTCCACTCTTGGCACATGATAGCTCTAACGTGCCAGGCAGCATCTATGAAAGCAGTAGGAATGAAGAGTGAATGAGGGTGAAGACATCTCACAATTCGATCTGCCAATCACAGCTACCAATCCAGATACTGAAACCTTCGGTACTCCAGAAAGTAGCCAAGAGAAAGAAGCTGCATGTGGTGAGTTGTTTGAGCAGGAGTGGAATGCAGGCAGTGCATTTGAAATATTTCTGTCATAGCTCCTGCTATTTCTACACTAACTTCCCTCCATGTCCTAGGGAATATCCTGTCAGGACCTGGAGACTTATCCACTTTTATATTTTTCAAAAGTGTCAGTACTTCCTCCTCTTTGAATCTCATAGTTTCCATAGCTACTCTACTTTTTTCCCCTTAACTCACACAGTTCAATATCCTTCTCCTTGGTGAATACCGAAGAAAAGATCTCCTGAGCCATCCTCCTCTCCTATGCCACTTGTCTTGTCTGTGGCTCCTGTGGGCATGGCCCTCTTGTGGGCGTGGTCCTGGGTCTCTGGGCCTGCCAGGTCGTGGTCCTGGGTTGTTGGGCCCGCCTGGTCATTGAATCAATCCGATCCCGCTATTCTGCAGAATCCAGCTGCTCCAGGTTTTCGAGCGCACCAACCTGCTGCTGGTCAGAGATCCACAGTTCATCAGCACGGGCGGCTAGCTGTTTGGGATCTTCAAAGCTCTCTTCCACGAGCTGCTGGTGTTAACTGCTGCAGGTAGGTAAATTTAAAGAGTGGACAGGGCAGGTGATCACCCATGAGCATAAGCATCTCGCTCATGAGGGCCGAGGGCATCCGGTCGCCGAGCCCGCCCATGTTAAGGTTGTGACAGGCGTGCTGCATTCGGCTCAGCCCGTAGATCCGGAGCAACACGTCCTTGAGGCCTGTGAATTTCCCCACGACCGGCAGGGTTTCTAGGTAAGGATTGACCCGACCGGCCGTCTGCTGGTCAACGACGCTTACCACGTAGTGATAGCGAGTCTCGTCAGCTGTAACGCTGCTGATGTGAAATTGGGATTGGGCCTGTCGAAACCAAACCCTCGACTGCGAGGTCCAAAATGTAGGCAGCTTCAGGGAGACCGTGTTGAGTTCGGCTTCGTCGGCCTTGTAGGCGGGAGCGGCAGAATGTTTTTTTTTCTTAATTTCCCTTCCAGGATTACACTCCTGGGCGTCCGGAGTCACCAATGTGGTGGGGACTGGCAGGAGTCCAACCAAACACTAGTCGGACACAGGTTGTGTGCTCTAGACGTGTTTATTCTTCTGCATACAGCTCCCTATTCCTCAGCTGACACAGGCATTGTGCGGCCTTAAATAACAACTCAGATAACGACTCCGTGACTTGAGCTTCCCCCACCGAGACGCTGCCCTCTAGAGCCGATGGTTCGTCGTGACCTTGGGTTGCTATCAGGTGCCTCCACAACATTTCCAATTCACCATGAACTTCCAAACAAAACTCGAGGAACAGTCTTTGGATCTCCTTTACAACCGTCATGACATTACTTCTTCATTCCCACTGTAGCTGAATGAATGTTCCAAATTCAGATTCTTTCAAAGAAGATTTTCCTATGGACTTCATGGGCTAAATCAAAAAGAATTGGAAAATGGTTGCTGGAAAATGCAAATTAATCCTAATATATTTGACCCAATGCAGTGTGCACACAAAATCAATGCCCCGGCCCAATTCACAAAATGTCACAAAATTTATGACCAAGTGGTGAAGATTCTAAACATGACTGTCGACTCATTGCAAATAATTTTCTTACATATGATGTCTCTCTTTTTCCCACGATCTTCTCTGACTGACAAACTACAGACTTTAGATTCTAGAGATACGGCGCGGAAACAGGCCCTTCGGCCCACCAAGTCCGTGTCGACCAGCGATCACCCAGTACATTAACATTATCCTCTAGACTAGGGACAATTTTCAATGTTATCGAAGCCAATTAACCTACAAACATGTATTTTTTGAGTGTGGGAGGAAACCGGAGCACCTGGAGGAAACTCATGCGGTCACAGGGAGAATGTAAAAAACTCAGTACAGACAACACCTGTAGTAAGGATCAAATCTGGGTCTGTTGCTCTGTAAGGCAGCAACTCTACCACTGCACCATAGTGCTGCCCCAAGTGGCACAACAAAATGCACCCTTTGACTATCACCTCCACTCTTGGCACATGATAGCTCTAACGTGCCAGGCAGCATCTATGAAAGCAGTAGGAATATGAGGGTGAAGACATCTCACAATTCGATCTGGCAATCACAGCTACCAATCCAGATACTGAAACCTTCGGTACTCCAGAAAGTAGCCAAGAGAAAGAAGCTGCATGTGGTGAGTTGTTGAGCAGGAGTGGAATGCAGGCAGTGAAGGGACAGGGTAGCCTAGGTACCATCTCCTCAGATGGTGAGTTCAGAAGATTCAGGTGAGGATGTCAAATGAGCAGCTATAGAAGGAGAATGTGGGACATGCACAATGAATATTGGAGATATTAGGAATATTAGCAAGTCTCTGAGCACAAAACCTTTGCATGGCGGTTGTAACCTTGCATATAACCTGGTGTAAATCCCATATACACTGGAGAAAGATCAATATTTGTGCACCATCTGAGAGGTATCAAAGAGTCATAGTGCTAAAATGGATAGAACCATAGAGGTGTACAAGGTCAATCATGCTCATAAGTTCATAAGTTATAGGAGCAGAATTAGGCCATTCGGCCCATCAAGTCTACTCCACCATTCAATCATGATTGATCTATCTTTCCCCCTCAACCCGATTCTCCTGCCTCCTCCCCATAAACCCTGACTCCCATACAAATCATGAATTTGTCAATCTCCAACGTTAAAAATATCAATAGATAGCATCCTGAAGCCACCTGTAGCAATGAGTTCCACAGATTCACTACCCTCTCTGACTAAATAAATTCCTTCTCATCTCTTTTCTAAAGGTATGTCCTTTTATTCTGAGGCTATGGCCTCCGGTCCTACACTCTCCCACGTGGAAACATCCTCTCCACATCCACTCTATAAGGCCTTTCACTATTCGGTAAGTTTCAATTAGGTCCCCCGCTCATTCTTCTAAACTCCTGCACGTACTCCAGCGAGAACTCCAGCTACCAGCCCCAGTTATGTTAAACGTTTATCATATAACCATATAACCATATAACAATTACAGCACGGAAACAGGCCCTCTCGGCCCTTCCAGTCCGTGCCGACCATTTGTTTTCCCCTAGTCCCATCTACCTGCACTCAGACCATACCCCTCCATTCCCTTCACGTCCATATACCTATCCACTTTACTCTTAAATGTTAAAATCGATCCTACCTCCACCACTTTTGCTGGAAGCTCATTCCACACAGCCACCACCCTCTGAGTAAAGAAGTTCCCCCTCACGTTACCCCGAAACTTCTGTCCCTTAATTCTCATGTCATGTCCTCTTGTTTGAATCTTCCCTACCCTCAATGAGAAAAACGTATCCACGTCAACTCTGTCTATCCCTTTCATCATTTTAAAGACCTCAATCAAGTCCCCCCCTTAATCTTCTGCGCTCCAAAGAATAAAGACCTAACTTGTTCATCCTTCCTATAACTAGGCGACCAAAATTGTACACCATACTCCAGAATTGGTCTTACCAATGCCTTGTACAATTTTAACATTACTTCCCTACTCCTATATTCAATGCTCTGATTTATAAAGGCCAGCACATCAAAGGCGTTCTTTACCACCCTATCTACATGCGATTCCACCTTCAGGGAACTATGCACAGTTATTCCTAGATCCCTCTGTTCCACAGCATTCCTCAATTCCCTACCATTTACCATGTACTTCCTATTTTGATTTGTCCTGCCAAAATGTAGCACTTCACACTTAACAGCATTAAACTCTATCTGCCATCTTTCAGCCCACTTTTCCCAAATGGCCCAAATCTCTCTGTAGACTTTGAAAATCTACTTCATTATCCACAACACCACCTATCTTAGTATCATCTGCATACTTACTTATCCAATTTTCCACCCCATCATCCAGATCATTGATGTACATGACAAACAACAGTGGACCCAACACAGATCCCTGAGGCACCCCACTGGTCACCGGCTTCCAACCTGACAAACAGCCATCCACCATTACTCTCTGATATCTCCCATTCAGCCACTGTTGAATCCATCTTGCTACTCCGCCATTAACACCCAAAGATTGAACCTTCTTAACCAACCTTCCATGGGGAACCTTGTCAAAGGCCTTACTGAAATCCATGTATACAACATCCACTGCTTTACCCTCATCAATTTCCCTAGTTACCGCTTCAAAAAATTCAAGAAGGTTTGTCAAACATGACCTTCCAAGCACAAATCCATGTTGACTGTTCCTGATCAGACCCTGTTTATCCAGATGCTTATATATATTATCTCTAAGTATCCTTTCCATTAATTTGCCCACCACTGACGTCAAACTAAATAGGTCTATAATTGCTAGGTTTATTCTTTTGAACCCTTTTTAAAAACAATGGAACAACATGCGCAGTACGCCAATCCTCTCGCACTATCCCGTTTCTAATGACATTTGAAATATTTCTGTCATCGCTCCTGCTATTTCTACACTAACTTCCCCTCAATGTCCTAGGGAATATCCTGTCAGGACCTGGAGACTTATCCACTTTTATATTTTTCAAAAGTGTCAGTACTTCCTCCTCTTTGAATCTCATAGTTTCCATAGCTACTCTACTTTTTCCCCTTAACTCACAGAGTTCAATATCCTTCTCCTTGGTGAATACCGAAGAAAAGAAATTGTTCAATATCTCCCCCATCTCTTTTGGCTCTGCAGATAGCTGTCCATTCTGGTTCTCTAATGGTCCAATTTTATTTTATTTATTTTTTGTTAAACCAATAATTTCTGGGATCATTTTTGTGCATGCCGACCAAGTTAGCATCCTGAACCAGTTCCATTTGCCTGCATTTAGCCCAATGCCCTCGAAATCTTTTGCATCACAGTTGATAATGTCTCCCTATTGGAGTAAACCATGTTCCAAAATCAAAAGTCAGCTTTGCAAGCTCACACACCGATCAATGCAGCTTTCAACGCTGATGACCTGAAGGGCCGTTGAAGGTGTAACAGCGATCCAGAAACCTGTGTTGCGATGGTATCACAAGGGGCATCGAGTGCCTGCCCAGGAAAATGGGAGTGGCAGTAATTCAATGGAGATCAAACCAGGTTGACATTATTTAAGAACCCATTGCCAGTCTCCCCATCAGGAACCTTGCAGCAACCCATCGGCCAGCTGGCCAGAATGCCACCAGTTAACATGAAGCAAATCTACACAAGGACAAATTCAAATGTCTTGTGCTTGTCCAGTTAGCGGACCTAAAACTGAAATTACAGATCGTGCAACTTGAGTGCAGTTCCTGATTTTCAATTGAAAAGTGAAATTGAATTACGGGATGTGCAATGGGATCTTTGCTTCATAATCCAATTTCTTGACGACTGATCTTTTCTGGAGCAGGCATTCACTTGGAGAGCAGTGCAAAAATCAGCATTAACTTTTCTGCTAATTTACAATAGCAAAGTTCGGAAAACAAATACATCTGAGTCTCCCACTTGGGATCTTGTGGACTTCAAATTGAGTTTATTGGAAAATGCTCAAGAACTAAATGCTCAAGAAGTTCAGAAGCCAATAACCAAGTCAATGAAATAAATTACAGGCACTGCAGCAATCCATGTAGTTCTCAAAGCACTTGGCTTAAACAGCAGCAGCTAGTCTTATGATGTTGACTTCACTTCACACTCCAGAGGAGTGCAATATGCCAAAGATTACAGTCTTTAAAGCAGTTAGCGAGTATAACAGCTTTATTTCAATATTTGATTTCTTCTCCCAGAAAATCAAGCACTGTTAAATTCTGTTCAATGTCACCCATTTTGTTTTAAACCATCCAATTTATGACTTCTACCCACTGATGCATCCCGAACTATTCAGACATTAACTGCATCTTACAAAAATCAGGGAACCTTCTCGGTATTGTCCTACATTGGCATCACTTGAGTCACAGAGGCAGCTCCTGGTGTCCACTTCAGCTCTTTCTGTGCCATTTCTAACATGTTTAGTTAAGTTTAGTTTAGTTTAGTTTAGTTTAGAGATACAACGTGGAAACAGGCTCTTCGGGCCACCGATTCTGCACCGACCAGTGATTGCCATACACTAACACTACCTTACACACACCAGGGACAATTTACATTGATACCAATCGTACCAACATACAAACCTGTACGTCTTTGGAGTTTGAGAGGAAACCAACGATCTCGGCAAAAAACCCACATGGTCATGGGGAGAACGTACAAACACCATTCAGACAGCACCCGTAGTAAGGATCAAACCCGGGTTTCTGTCATTGTAAGGCAACAACTCTACCACTGCGACACCGTGCCACCCACTATAGAGACAATTTTAGATCCCAGCAGGAACGAACTGCAATCCTACATGGATGTCGCTAAATGGCAACAGCTCGACCCTGTTTTGATGTTACAATAATTAATGTTCCCTTTATTTCCACAACTTCTGTATGTGAAGCAAAGCCTTTATTTCTTTCATGCTCGAGGATCACAGTACCTGGCCTGGACCAGATATGACCTAAACTCTGTTATCAGGTTGGAAATACCTTATTCCAATCATGGAAATTTGGCAGCACGAGAGACTACAGATACTGGAACAAAGGGAGAAATTGGAGAAATTTTAGCACAACAAAGGGAGAGCATTGGAGAAATTCAGTGGGTCAGGCAGCATCTGCATAGAACGGGGAACAGTACAACATAGGACCAAGCTCTTCAGCTCACAATGTCTGTGCCAAACATATTGCCATGTTAATCTAATCCTCTCTGCCTGCGCATGATCCAGATTCTTCCATAAAGATGTCAGAGTGTAGAATATGAATGAATGAATAAGTTAATTGGCCAAGTATTCACATACAAGGAATTTGCCTTGGTGCTCCACCCACAAGTGACAACATGACATACAGTGACAGTTAGGAATGACACATAAAACATTAATAATAAAACATTATCGATTAAACATGTGAATTAAATAAAATACCAGAGCAAAAGGAGGTGACAGATTTTTGGCTATTGAGTAGAGTTACGACTCGTGGAAAAAAAGCTGTTTTTATGTCTGGCTGTGGCAGCTTTGACAGTCCCTTCCACAGTGGCCTTCCAGAGGGAAGTGATTCAAAGAGTTTGTGGCCAGGGTGAGAGGTGTCAGAGATGGTCTTACCCACTCGTTTCCTGGCCCTTGCAGTGTACAGTTCATTAATAATTTCTCAGCATTGAAGCATAATGGTTCCAGAGAAAAAGCCCAATGCGTCATAATGACTTACCCCCAATTATTCAACTTGCTCTATGCTGTAACAACTTCCCATTACTGATTGTTCTGATCATTCATGATTTCAACCCCACAGTCACTCATTGTGGGAGAAAAAGAGGGAGGATAAAACAGAGCTTATGATGATGGAAAGGCCTGTTTGGTTGTATGAGACAGAACAGGTTCCAGTGCAAAGCTCCAGCCTAATTGCCAATGTTCAGCTAATAAAACAGTTCTTCCATCCATTTAGATATAGAAAACATGCAGGCACGGGCCAAAAAGTGGAACAGTTTCATTGCACTCTATAATTACTAGATAATTATTATATCCAACTAAAACATTGTCACGCTAGCATTCAACATCATTGCCATCACCGAGTCCTTGACCATCAAAGTAAATGGTTTACTATTAACCAGAAACTTGGATGAGCCACATTAATACTTTGGCTAAAAGAGAATACTAGAGATTGAGTGTGTATGAAGGAACTGCGGATGCTGGTTCAAACCGAAGATAGACACAAAAACCTGGAGTAACTCAACGGGTCAGACACCATCTCTGGAGAAAAGGAATAGGTGATGTTTCGGAATGAGACCCTTCTTCAGAATAAGCATCAGGGGAAAAGAAAATGAATCTGAAGGAGGGTCTCGACTTGAAGCGTCACCCATTCCTTCTCTCCAGAGTTGGTGCCTGACCCGCTGAGTTAATCCAGCATTTTGTGTCTTCATGCGAAAGGGAAACGAGGTTAGGTGTTATGTGAAAGTGAACTCACTATCTAAATACAAAGGCTTTCTTCCATTGACCCAGCAGCGTAGAGTTGCTGCCTGACAGTGAATGCAGCGCCCGAGACCCAGTTTTGATCCCGATTATGGCTGCTATCTGTACGGAGTTTGTACGTTCTCCCCGTGACCAGCGTGGGTTTTCTCCGAGATCTTTGGTTTCCTCCCACATTCCAAAGGCTTATAAGTTTGTAGGTTAATTGGCTTGGTAAATGTAAAAATTGTCCCCAGAGGGTGTAGGATAGTTTTAATGTGCAGGGATCGCTGGTTGGTGTGGACCTGATGGGCCGAAGGGCCTGTTTCCATGCTGTATCTTTATACTAAACTAAATAGTACAAACTAGGAGCATGGTCACTTGCTCGCTATATGTCAACTCCAATCCAGAGACTCCAGACAGTCCAGAAACTCCAGAGTTAGATATAGCTCCTAGGGCTAATGGAATCAAGGGATATGGGGAAAAAGCAGGAACGGAGTACTGATTCTGGATGATCAGCCAGAATCATATTGAATGGTGGTGCTGGCTCGAATAGCTAAATGGCCTACTCCTGCACCTACTTTCTATGTTTCCATGCAGGAGTCTTGGTCCCTTCCAAAACTGAGCAGCCACTTTACTTTTCTAGTTTAGAGGTGCTGAATGGAAACAGGCCCTTCGGCGCACCTAATCCACAATGACCACCGATCACCCATTCACACAGTTCTTTGTTATCCCACTCTTCCATCCAGTTCCCACATACTGGAAGGGAGGAGAGGCAATTTACAAAGACCAATTAACCTACAAACTACACATATTTAGCATGTGGGAGAAAGACAGGGAGAACATACGAACTCCGCACAGGCAGCACCCGAAGTCAGGATTGAACCCGGGTCTCTGGTGCAACAAGTCAGCAGCTCTACCAGCTATGCCACCCTGTTGCCCTGTTAACTGGCAGATGTTCATCTGTGCAAGTTAGGATTATTCATTTGGGACGATCAACCATGATCACAATTAATGGCGGTGCTGGCTCGAAGGGCCGAATGGCCTCCTCCTGCACCTATTTTCTATGTTTCTATGTATGCAAGATCACATGGTCTTAACATTATTGTCTATATCATGAACTGAACTGTAAAAATAAAATTATTTTACTGACATTTATTCACCTCCTTAACATTTACGGCTCAAAGAGATTTATGTTGAGTTAAACCCAATGAAAGTATTTTCATTACAATTGTCATTTGAACTTCCATGACAATTTGTCTTCATGTTCTGACATTCACAATATTTTGATCATTTATTGTGTAGCATGGTGAGATTTGAAGGGGAACCACCTAGCAAAATAATACCATCTTCATTTTTTTTTTCACAGCATGCACTCTGCAGGCAAGGTTAGTGGCTTACTTCATTGATCTTTATTACCTCAATGAGAAATGACTGCAAATCTGTGCCGTTAAGGAGGGCAGATCAAACACATTTTCCAGTGATAAGCTGTTATATTATTAATGCAATCAAAATTGAGGCTTCACCCCCACCTCGGTGAACGCGGCGAAGCCTCGCGATGGTGGTAAAGCCTTGCTGGTGTGGGGGTGCTGCCGTGAGAGAGGGGGGAAAAACAATGGACAATGGGAACCTGACATGGGGTAACCACTGTGGGGGAGAGGGTGGGCGGGGAGAACAAAGGAGGTGTCGACGTATCTTGTACCTTTGCCTGCACCGTCGGAGGCCGCTATTTGTATACATTGGAGATCTTGGGGAAAATCTTGGAGAAAACACACGCGGTCACGGGGAGAATGTACAAACTCCATACAGACAGCACCCGTCGTCGGGTTTGAACCCAGGTCACTGGCGCTGTAAGCACTGCAAGGCAGCAACTCTACCGCTGCGCCACCGATCTCTTCATCCGGAGCAAGTCTGAAATGAAAATCACACCTCCATGTTATTGATTCATGTCAGTTCTAACAGCAGAAATCAGGCTGGTGCACATGCTGGGTTGCAGTGTGTGTCGCGTAGGAGTGGATTGTCTTGTAATTTCAATGGTACAAAAGATAATGTCAAGTACCATCTGATGTTTCGGTGATAAATACAAATAGACACATGCTACAATGCATTGCAACAACAAGCTTATCACATTGATGGAAAGGATTGATGGGAATTTCACCCACAAGAAATTGCCATTCCTTCAACCACGCAAACTGTGAGCTACAAGATTGCACCTGCAACCAAGCAACTAGAGTAGAAATACAAGGACAAACATAGAAACATAGAAAATAGGTGCAGGAGTAGGCCATTCGGTGCTTCGAGCCAGCACCGCCATTCCATATGATCATGGCTGATCATCCAGAATCAGTGCTATGTTCCTGCTTTCTCCCCATATCCCTTGGTTCCATTAGCCCTAAGAGCTATATCTAAATCTCTCTTGAAAATGTACAGTGAATTGGTCTCCACTGCCTTCTGTGGCAGAGAATTCCATAGATCCACAACTCTCTGGAGTAAAGGTTTTTACTCATCACAGTCCTAAATGGCCTACCCCTTATGTTATACAGTGACCCCTGATTCTGGACTCTCCCAAAATCGGGAGAATGTTTCCTGCATCTAGTCTGTCCAATCCCCTGAGGAATTTTCTCTGTTTCTATATCCCCCCTCACCCTTCTAAATTCCAGTGAATATAAGCCCAGTCGATCCATTCTTTCATCATATGTCTGTCCCACCATTCCAGGAATTAACCTGGTGATCCTCTACTGCACTCCCTCAATAGCAAGAATGTCCTTCCTCAAATTAGGAGACCAAAACAGCACACAATACTCCAGGTGTGGTCTCACAGGTCTCTGTACAACTGCAGTTAGACCTCCTTGCTCCTATACTCAATTCCTCTCGCTATGAAGACTAAAATGCCATTTGCTTTCTTCACTGCCTGCTGTACCTGCATGTTTACTTTCAGCTTGAAGCTACTTTCTGTTTGGAACTTGCACAACCTCATCTGTGAACACGTGACCTTTTTTCCAGTGTTCCCGTTTAACCCCATATCCCCAAGGAACTTGGTTCGTAGGTTAATTCTTATCCATTGTGTGCAGGGAGTGGATGGGAAAGTGGGATGAAGAAGGGTCATGACCTCAAACATTATCTATTCTTGTCTTCAGAGAAGCTGCCTGACCTGTTCAGTTACTCCAGCATTTTGTGTCTATCTTTGGTGTAAACCAGCATCTGCAGTTCCTTCTTACACATCGAACTAGTGCAAATGGGTGATCAATTTTCGGTGAAGATGTGTTGGGCCAATTGACTTGTTTCGAGGCTGTATTTTTCAATTAATCATTCAATTTATTTTGCAACCAGAAGTGGGAAGTATCATATTAACGCGTAAATGAAACTACTTTCAGGAACAGTTTGCACATTGGGCTACATGCTCTAATTTCAAAGCAGCCACTTTACTGAAACAATCGTATTTTAAAGACAAAATGTGCTGGAGGCAACAAGTGGCAACTTGTGCTGGAAGAAAACAAGTTAAGGGCCTGTCCCACTTAAGCGATCTTTCCGGCGACTGCTGACGACTGTCACTGTCATAGCAGGTCGCCGAAAAAGCGGTGACCAGACCCCCCCACGACAATGTCTACACAAGCTACGACAACCTACTACCTAGTCAACGTCAAGCTATGGCAAGTTACCGACAACCGGCGACCCATTAGGACGTCCATCTATGACCATACCTACGAGAACCTACCAACACACAGGCAACAACCTATGACAACCAAAGTCAACCTACGTCCACCCGCGACAAGGAACGACCCTGTCGGCGACAATGGAAGACAATTCAGTCACCGGTATCTGTCGCCGGATGACATAGGTTGACGTAGGTAGTCACCAATGGAATTCACCAAAGTCAGCACCGGAAACAACCTACGTTACCTGGTGATAACCTGCGTCATCCTGGCAACAACCTACAACAGCACCTACGACAGGAGAAAACAAGCTACATCAAGCCCACAGTCGCCAAAAGGTTTTGAACATTTCAAACTCCAGCAGAGACCAGAAAAACGTTACAACTCTTCACACGACGAGGAGACTGCTCACGACCATACTGGCGTAACCCCGCAACCATGTGAAAACAGCCTAGACGCCTGCAGTCGCCGAAAAAATCACCTAAGTGGGACAGGGGCTTTAGGCAGTATTTGTGGAGATTCATGCAACTTGATGTTCTGTTGTGTACACCAGCATCTATGGCTCCTATGATCTACATGGTATTTTAAGGGTCAGGACCCAAACTACATTATTTGGGTATATAAGATTCCATTGGAATCTTAGACATTAAAATGAAACATTGTGTGTCTTAACTGCTTTGTCGGTGGCGATCAAAGGTCACTCCCAGCCTCTTGGGCTCAGGATCATTGCCGGCAGATGCTTCAGCCACATCACAGTGCTTGGTGATCACCTTTCCTTTCGGAGGTCACCCACTCTCCACAAAGGACCAGTTTTTCCTTCAGGTTACAGGAGCAGGCAAGATAGACACAGACAATTTGAATCACAGTCATACAGTGCAGAAACAGGCCCTTCGACCCATTTTGTCCATGCTGATTACTGACTACCTGTCCATACTAATCCAATTTACCAGCACTTTGTCCTGAGCCATCTATGCATTGGTGATTCAGGAAATGTCTTCTCATCCCAGCCTTAAATAACTGATCCCTTAGATGGTGATTGTAAATAAGTAACTTTCACAATCTGAAGTTCAAGATCATCTTTAATTATAACGGTACAGCATGTCATTAGTTGTTAGTTCATTGCTTCCAAGACTGACTAGTGTATGAATCATACAGAAGGGTGGGGTTAGTGATGCTATTCTACTATGATTGGCTCACATGCATAAACCGATCTACATCCTTCCCCGTAAAGATTGAATATGGTTAAACATACTTGCCATATCTGTCAGACAGTCTACTAATACGGCCCAAACGCGTACGGACCAAGCCCTCTCCCCCTTTGCCAGAAAGATTAAAAGGAGGTGGTGAACCCGGAAGTGAGAAAGCAGCAGGGGACACCCAAGGTGACCGACAGGGGGAGCATGCGGGAGAGGTAGTATTGTGGTTAGTCATAGCCGCCGGTCGTGGTGGGGTAAGGGGCATGCTGGAACACGGCAGCAGACGGTTGGAACAGGAGAGGTGGAGCAAAAAGATCAGCTGGTGGCGGACGTGGCTCCTTCACAGCCAGCAAGTGTTGGCAACTCTGATGGTACAGGGCGCCATTGATGTCTACAAGGTAGGAACGGGGTTCTTCAAACGGGCCGACAACACAACCTAGATGGGAATGTCCCACAGTAATTTGCAGACAAACAACTTGGCCTGGTAGTAGTGGTTTAAATGGTTTGCAGGACTTGTCATGTGATCGTTTCTGTATGTCGTGTTGCTCCTGAATGCACTTCTGGATCGTAGTTGGCTTCAGCACCTGTGGCACCAGCTTCTGCTGGGCAATCGGGATCGGAGGTCTCGTTGTCCAGGACATCAGTCGCTGGGCCGGCGAGCCCAGGACCCCGTCTCTAGTGATGTTCCTGAGATTTAAGAGGTCGAGATACACAAGTGACTTGGCTAGGTGGGCGCGTTCCATTAGCTGTTTAGCTTTTCCTGCTTTTCTGTAGCTTTTGAATGACCAACTGACGTGATAGTAGGCAGTAAATCGAGTTTGAACATGTTAGAATAGGAGTCAACTCGGACAAGATAGTGTTTACCGTGTCACTCGGAAATGTCTGCCGCCAGCAACGTCCAGGGCAGTGCTGGTGGAGGTTGTTGCAGTAAGCGTTGTCTCCGTTGGTGCTGCGCCAGGCTGTTGCAGATGGGGCAGGAGGCTGTCCTGTCCCGTATGTACTTGGTCATGCCGGGCCTGTAAAAATGCATGGGCCAGCATGACGTCGGTGCCTGGGTGGCCGCTTTGTAGTATTCGTCATGTAGCGATGAGGGGATCACGACTTTGTGACCCTTAACTATGACACCGTCCTGTATTACCAGTTCATCACGGACTAAGAAGAATGGCTGCACCTCCGGCGGTATGCTGGATTGTCTGCCTGGCCAGCTTCGATTTTAAAGTGTCAAATGCTTTTTGGTGTTGCTGGAACCAGGACCAGGCAGTATCCTTTCGACTTAGTTGTCTCAGAGGCGAACTCAGTTTACTGAGGTTCGGTATGAATTTTCCCAGATAGTTCACCATACCCAGGAATTGCTGCAGGCTGAACACGTCGGTGGGGGCAGCAGTTTTCTTCGGATCTGGCTTGAGACCATCAGGAGTGAGCATGTCCGACATAGGTGACCTCTGGAACCCTGAACTTGCACTTGTTAGGGTTGAATTTCAGGTTGATCTGACATGCCCTGTCCATGATAAGTTTTTGGTTACTGTTATGCTCCGCTGTGTCTTTACCATAAACCAAGCCCTGGAACAGCAGTTCCATGTTCCTCTGGAAGACTTCACTGGCCGGGTTGATGCCAAATGGCATTCTTAGAAACTTAAATCTGCCAAATGGAGTGGCAAATGTGGTCAGGTTTGACGACTCGTCATCTACCAAAATTAGCTTTTTGCGTCGAGGACTGAAAATACGGTAGCTCGTCTGATCTGCGCAGCGATGTCCTCGACAGTCCTCATAGGATAATGCGAACGTCTGATGGCAGTGTTCAAACTCTTTGGATCGATGCATACGCGGAGCTCATTTTTATCCTTCTTGAGGGTAGCAACCATAGTGGAAACCCATTCAGTGGGCTCACTGATCTCTTCTAGTATGCCTAAGAAGACCATGTTCTTTAGTTCTGACTCAATCCTGTCTCTCATAGCGTGTGGCACACAATGTGGTACACGGACAACAGGGTCAACATTGGGGTCAATGGATATCTTGTAGGTCACAGGCAGCTTGCGTAGTTTGCCATCGAACAGATCGGGGTATTCTTTTACAGGGTCCACAGATATCAGTGGCTTGTGAACTGACCGGTCAAAGGAAACCAGCCCTAGGTCTTGGCATGCGTGGATGCCCAGTAGAGTCACAGAGTCAGAATTCAAAATATAAAGGTCAGATTCTTTGTAGTCTTTTTCAGCACACATTTAAAAGTGGTTCTTCCCAGGGGATACAAAACTTCTCCCCCATAAGCATGCAGAGTGGACTTGTCTTTAGTCAAGACCTCATTATTTCTTATCTTGTTGTAGAGGTGCACATGCATTACATTAACTCTTGCACCAGTATCTAGCTTGGCCTTGACAAGTTTATTATTAATTGACATCAGAACTGTAGGATTGAGAATCTTACCAGCTGTGTGAAGGAGTGAATGCACAGCTGACTCCCCATTAGAGTTACTTGGACTGTCCTCAGGCTGTTGAGCTGGTCTTGAGAAACAGAGAATGTTTGGTCTTGTTGCAACATTTGCAGATTAGATGCTGAACTAGAGCGTCTTTTCCCACGGGCTCTGCAAACTACGGCAAAATGGTTTATCTTCTTGCAGTAATTGCACGACTTTCCATAAGCAGGACAGGTAGTTCTCCCTTTGCTGTGGAGGTAGCTACAGATACGACATCTCTGAGTGAACTCATTGGCAAATCCCCGATTAGCCGGTCGAGGGGCCTCAGTCATAAATCTTCTGTTATCGGTCAGTGTTTGTGGTCTGTTAAAACCCGTCATGTTTATGGACTTCTTCTCAGAATCAAACTGCTCGCTTAATGGAGTGACAAACTCAGACAAATGACAGGTATGTGTAGCCTGTTCAAGGGTTAAATCAGGATTCCGCAGTAACTCTGACCGTAGCTTCTGATCATTCATCCCAGAGACCAGTTTGTCCCTTATCAGCTCATTCGTCATTGTTTCGAATCAGCACCTCTGAGCCATGTATCATAAAGACAAATAAATCTCTCTACCGGCTCATCAGGAAGCTGGTATCCCACGAAGAAATTGGCTCTTTCTAAAATGTGGTTCGACGGTAGGTCACATATCTCACGGAATTTACGCAGTAAAACATTTGGGTCATGCATTGACTTGGGAGGCATGACTACCTGATCATTGTCGTCTTGGATGGCTGGTGCACATTCAAAAGTCCGAGCTGTCATCATGGCCTTGGGTCCCGCAAGGTTAAGTAGGAGGGAAGCCTTGACAGCGTCTGGTTCATTTTGGTGGACGATATTGATGTAGTGTCCGTAATCAACCTCAAATATCCGCCATCGCTTGTTGATGGTGGAATCAAAGATAAGCTGTGCAGGCTTTCTGCAAGATTGAGCTTAGTGAAGAAAGGAAAAAAAAAACTGATAAACAGAAATAAAACCTGGTAAATGGACCCAGTGGGTTACTCCAAGTTGACTGATACCATGTAAAGAGTCAAAGTTCACAATCTGAAGATCAAGATCATCTTTAATCAGTACCCATGTTATAACGGTACAGCAGGTCGTTAGTTGTTATTTCATCGTGACCGCTTCCAAGACTGACTAGTGCAGGAAGTGGGTGTTAGTATGAATCACACAGTAGGGTGGGGTTAGTGATGCTATTCTACTATGATTGGCTCACATGAATAAACCAATCTACAGTGATCTCTGGTTCTGAACTCCCTGGCATTGGGGACAACTTTCATGCACCTAATCTCTCCAGAAAATAGACACAAAATGCTGGAGTAACTCAACGGGACAGGCAGCATCTCTGGAGAGAAGGAATGGGTGATGTTTCGGGTTGAGATCCTTCTTCAGACTAAGAGTCACGGGAGAAGGAGTCTAGATGTATGGAAGGGTAAGTTGTGAAAATGACAGATCAAAGCAGACGATGATAAGGAACTGTAGAATGGTTCATTGTTAGCTGAGGGGAAGGTGACAAGGAGTCATGCAAATAGTAACATTAATCAGGAGGACAGTGAAACTAGTTGCAGAACTAGGGTGGGGGAGAAATGGAGAGAGAAGGAAAGCAAGGATTACTTGACTTTAGAGAAATCAATATTCATATCGCTGGGTTTGAAGCTGCCCAAGTGAAATATGAGGTGCTGTTTCTCCAATCTGCATTCCCAGCACTTTGTCCATAGCCATCTATGTGTTGGCGATTCAAATGGCAATCCAGATATTTTTTATTGTTGTGAATCTCTTTGTCTCCACCAGCTTCTCAGTCAGTCAGTACCAGATTCCAACCACCCACCAGGTGAAAGAAATCCCCTCAGATCTTTCATACATAACATCTATGCCCTCTGGTTTCAAACATCTCGACCATGGGGGATTATTTTTCACTGTATGCTCCTCAGAACGTTGTATGCCTCTCAATCTCCTCTGCTCCAAGGAAAGTAATTCCCAGTTTATTTTCTCCCTCTCGAGGGTGATTTTTCCCACCGCCTTCATCCATTAGCAGCTCTCCCCCGTGACCAGAGGAATGTATTTGTTTTATCTACCAGTACGTTCCTTTGATACTACACTATTTGTACAACCCTTATTCAATTGCTGGAACCTGCGATACATTGTTTGAGAATGTAGCATTAAATGAAGCAATTTTAGACATAGCACAGCAACATTCAGGCAAACCCAATGAGCATGTTCTGAAGATAGACACAAAATGCTGGAGTAACTCAGCAGATCAGACAGCATCTCTGGAGAATAAGAATAGGTGACAATTCGGGTCGAGACCCTTCTTTTTTGCCAATCCTGTTTTGTCCTGGCCTTGTCTGTCTTTCCGTCTGAATAAGAGTTCCGACCCAACACATCACCTATTCCTTTCTTCCAGAGATGCTGCCTGACCCATTGAGTTACTCCAGCATTTTGTGTCAATATTTGGTATAGTTCAGCATCTGCAGTTGCTTCCTGCACACCATGTTCTTTGAGGTTTGCATCTCAGCCGCTCACTCTTTCTGTGACTATCAGTGCAAGGATGACCTATTACATTCTTTTTTAGCTCACAATGCCATTTCTGATCTTTTCCTTTCCTTTTTAAGACATTCAATTTTCTATCTGCATAGGGATGACTTGGTGGCACAGCGGTAGAGTTGCTGCTTTATAGCGCTTGCAGCACCAGAGACCTGGGTTTGATCTAGACTACTGGTGTTGTATGTATGGAGTTTGTACATTCTCCCTGTAACCTTGTGGGTTTTCTCCGAGATCTTCAGTTTTCTCCCACACTCCTAAGACACACAGGTTTGTAGGTATATGGCTTGGTATAAGTGAAAGAATTGGCCCTAGTGTGTAGGATAGTGTTAGAGTGCTGGGATCGCTGGTCAGTGTGGGCCTGTTTTCACGCTGTATCTCTAAACTAAACTAAATCTCTCTCAAATTATTGTTTGGTGGTCATTTGGGTTTCTGGTCCCCTTTTTTACTTGCTCACTGGCAAAGTTTCAGCCATTTTAATGAACCCCCTTCTCTCATTTACCATGCTGGCTCCTCATACCTTCTAAATCTTGAGTGATTTGCACACAGGCGTTCATGGGACATTTCATTGCAAACAGGAATTATCTCACTTTGTTTGCACGGAAAGCAAATTGATTACAGATGGAGTAATACTAACATATTAGAATAATTAGACTGATTGTTACATCCTATACAACAAATCTGAGGAATCTCCTGAATCCCCGATACCTGGAGGCACAAGATGCTGGTTTACAAAACAAAAAGTAATGGAGTAACTCAGTAGTCAGGCAGCATCTCTGGATAACATAGACTAGAGAAGAGATCCGACCCAAAACATCATGTTCTCCAGAGATGCTGCCTGACCTGCTGAATTACTTCAGCACTCTTTGTTTGTTTTCCCACAGAAGCTGGAAGTCAGGTGTGAATTCCATGACTAAACTGATTTTTATCAAAACTCTTTTGCTTCATTCATTCAAAACCTAGCCCAATCTGGGCGCAACCCACATTGCCTGAAGTTATGAGTGAGGCTCTTCCTAAGGAGCTTTCAAAGATGAGTAACATATTGATAGTTTATCCAAACAAAGGATCAAATAGCCTTTCAAATAAATAATGGCATCTCAGAGCACAAATAGGGCAGCAATGTCATAAGAAAACCAAATTTCATGCAAAAAGAGTAGAAAGGCTAGAAATGTGGATATGCACTTTCTCTCAGCTGTTTAATAATATTTACAGATGACCAATGGTTTCAAATTATGCATGAAAATGACTAAATTAATCTCTACTGGAGATGACATGTAATAGAAACATGACATAACTAGTTTAGTTTATTGTCACATGTACCAAAGTACAGTGAAAAGCTTTTGTTGCATGTTAACCAGTGAGCAGTTGAGACATTTGCAGTGTACAAATACATGATTAGGGAATAACGTTTCGAGCAAGATTAAGCCAGTAAAGTCTAATAAAAGATACTCTGAGGGTCACCATTGAGGTAGATAGGAGTTCAGGACTACTCTTTAGTTGTGGTAGGGTGGGTCATTGGCCTGATTACAGCTGGGAAGAAACTGTCCCTGAATCTGGAGGTGTGCTTTTTCACACTTCTATACATTTTGCTCGATGGGAGAGAGGAGAAGGGGAAGCAGCCAGGGCGCGACCCGTTCTTGATTATTTTGCTGGCCTTGCCAAGGCAGCATGAGGTAACAATGGTCAATGGAAGGGAAGTTGGTTTGTGTGATGGTCTGGGCTGCATCCACAATTCACTGCAATTTCTTGCGGTCTTCGATGGATGGTCCCAAACCAAGCTGTGACCAATCTGAATAAAATATTTCTACGGCGCATTTGTTGAAGTTGGTGAGAGTTGTTGGGGATGTACTGAACTTCCTAACTTTTTAAGGAAGTAGAGACTTTAGTGTACTTTCTCGGTTGTTGCTTCAATATGGGTGGTCCAGGAGAAAGTGTTGGTGATATTGACTCCTAGGAATCTCTACTTCTGCTCTGTCAATTCAGACTGGGGTATGTCGATCTCTATCTCGTTTGTCTTGGTGACATCGAGAGAAATGTTGTTGTCTCAAAACCAGGACAAGAGGGTCTCAATCTCCTTCCTGTACTCCAGCGCATCATTATTTGATATATGGCCCACAATGGTGGGTGAATTTGTAAATTGAATTAGATTTGCACATTGCTGCACAGTCGTTGGTGTACAAGGAGTAAAAAAGGGGGGTGAGATCGCATCTTTGCAGAGCACCAGTGTTGAGGATTATCGTAGAAGATAATTTTTCCCCTAACCTCACCGATTGGGGCCTGTTAGTCAGGAAGTCGAGGATCCAGTTGCATAGATAAGAACTGACTCCAAGTCCCGCAAGTTTGGTGATGAGCTTATGACTTTTCTCCTTTCATTAGACTCTTTTTTTTTAGTTAGAGGTTGAGGGGAGACCAGGTAGAAGTATGTAAAATGATGAGTGGCATAGATAGGATAGACAGTCAGAACCATTTTACCAGGGTGGAAATGTCAAAGACCAGAAGGCATATTTTTATGGTGGGTAGGGGGAATTTAAAAGGATGTGAGTCCAAGGTATTTTTTACATAGAGAGTGAAGGGTGCCTGGAACATGCTGCCAGGGATGGTGGTGAAGGAGAAATGTTAAGGGTCTTGAAGAAACCTTTAGACAGACACATGGGTATGTAGGGCATGGAGGGATATGGATCACGTTGGCAAAGGAGATTAGCTTAACGTGACGTCATGTGTAGCAAAGACATTGTGAGCTGAAGGGCCTATTCCCATGATGCATTGGTATCTTCTGGAGAATGCATAGAAATCACAAAATAACAGTGCAATCTCTAACCCATGAAATAGTTGGATGTCTGAACTTTGTTCGTGAAAGTTGCATAAAGATCGAGAAGTTCAAATGCAAAGATAACACCTGAGAGTGACAATTTCCCCATGAGGTTGGCATTGCTCTTACTGGGATCACTGCCACTGCGATGCCAGTCCATGTAGTTGCAGGCAGCTCATAAGTAACATCCCATTATATGGGGAATGGTGTTCACACCTCTGTATGCCACATGACATTTGATCAGCAAACTGCTAAATGCTTTCATGCAGCATTAGGTTTTCCTCTTGCGAAGGAACAGAATTAGACCAGAAAAACCAAGGGAGGTGAAGGGAAAGTTATTTAATGTTGCCTTTGGCCGCCTTCTGGTTCTCAACAAATGTACAAGTTGTGGTTCATAATTTTCGACATATTAGTTTCCACATTCTTCAATACATTGTCCACCTCTTGCTCATATGGAATAAGTGAAAAGTTGAGTTCCACATCCATCAGGATTGAGAAGACTGTGTGTGTGTGTGTGTGTGTGTGTGTGTGTGTGTGTGTGTGTGTGTGTGTGTGTGTGTGTGTGTGTGTGTGTGTGTGTGTGTGTGTGTGTGTGTGTGTGTGTGTGTGTGTGTGTGTGTGTGTGTGCTTGTGCATGTGCGTGTTTCTGTTTATTTAATATATTGCTCCTTCAATTGCTTCACACCACAGTTATGGCGGCATGGTGGTGCAGCGGAAGAGTTGTTGCTTTACAGCGCCTACATTGCTGGAGATTCGAGTTTGTCGTGACCATGGGTGCTGTCTGTACGGAATTTGTACGCTCACCCCATGATCTGCGTGTGTTTTCTCTGCGGTCTTTAGCTTCCTCCCACATTCCAAATACGTACAGGTTTATAGGTTGACTGGCCTGATCTGGGTGTAAATTGCCCCTAGTGTGTGTAGAATAGTAAGATTAAATGAGAACCTACCAGTTTGAAGTTTGATCGTTATTTTATGAGGCGTTACAACGAGGGATTACGTGAAGAATGTCCCCACGCATGCGCGTTAATATTCAAAGCAACGGTGTGAAGTCACTGAAAAACGTTATTAAACTAACATTGTAAGATTATGGATGACTAGAACTACCAGATGATCGTTATGTTACGAGGGTAGGGAGCGGAGGGCAAGTAATCCCTCATCGTAACGCCTCATAAAACAACGATCAAACTTCAAACTGGTAAGTTCTCATTTAATCTTACTATTTTACTTTGGAGTCACGTGAGTGACTACGTGAAGACTTTGAAGGTCTGTGATTTCATGCCGAGGAACGAGTCCACGCGTCACAGCTGCATCAATTGACCAGGACCAGTGAGAAAATTAATGCATTCAAAACATGACATGTTTAACAAATACTAATGCTTTAATGACAAGAAAGAAAATAAACAGTGACCCCTCTCACCCAGGGGGAAACTGTGAAATAGAACTGAAAACAGAATCAGCAAAAATCCCGGATCTAGCGATAGGCTTATTATAAAACCTCTGGTACATCCTCTCATTCGACCATCCCGCAGCCACCAGAATTTGGTCAAGAGGTACGTCCATATCCCTTGCTGCTGATGTCGATGCACCCCTGGTGGAATGACGTTTGAAAATATCCATGTCCACTCCTGCATACACCAGAACCTGTTTAATCCATCTAGAGATGGTCTGCACCATAACCTGTTTGTGAGGTTTGGTGTAGCTGACAAAGAAGGAGAGTTCTGAGCCTCTCAAGCTCTTGGTAACCTTTATGTATTGGGTTATAGATGATACAACACACACTCGTGGATCTGAGGGGTATGCCATAAAACTCAATTTGAGCCCCTGTACCCCTGGCCTGCTCTGCTTGACGAGATCCCAAACAAAAAAGGTGATATTATTGCAGGAAGAACCTATACTGTCCAGTCTGAGGTATGTAGCTTCTGGACCCGTTGTGCTGAGGCCAGGGCCATGAGCATGACTACTTTCAATGTCAGGTGGTGTAGGGACAGAGCTGAAACTGGTGCCCACTGACGGAGCAGCATGAGGACCACGCTGACATCCCATATGTGTGTTACCTAGGTCTAGGTGGAGTGGAGTTAAAGAAGCCCTTCATAAATTTGGTTATTAACAGGTGGGACCCCACTGTGTGGTGTGCTGACCCCAGCTGTAAATAATTGGACAAAGCACTCCGGGCACTGTTAATAGCACTGTAACTAAGTTTGTTATTATGAAAAAGTGATGATAGAAACACCAAAACATTCGTAATTGAAGCTGTATGATGTGAAATGTGAGAGCGGGAACAGTACATTTCCCATTTTCTTATGTGAGAGATGTACTGCTTCTGTGTACTCTTCCTCCAGGCCGCAGTGATGACATCAATGGTACGCTCTGAAAGCCCGAGCCCCAGGAATGGTCTCCTCAGAATCTGCAAACCAACTAATTTATATGGTCATGAAGAGAGTGGCTTTCCCTTGTCACAGGGTGCACCAGCAGATTTCTGCTCTTGGACACTGCCATAAAAGGCTGTGTAATTAAGGCTAGAACCAGAGGAAACCAATGCTGAGTAGGCCAGTGTGGCACTACCAAAATGCCAGTGGCGGAATCTTGCTGAATTTTTGCCACACATCGAACGATGAGGCAGAATCGGGGGAAAACATACATAAATTTCCCACCCCAGTGTAGCGAGAATGCATCTACTGCTACTGCGCCTAGGTCTGGCTCCCATGACACGTAAATTGGTAATTGATCATTAAGCCTGGAAGCAAACACATCAATGTCCGGTACACCATAACAAAGGACAATCTCATTGAACAATTCATGATTTAACATCCATTCTTTGTTATCATTGAACTCTCATGATCTAGTGTCTGCCACTGTGTTATACCTCCCTGGTAAATAGATAGCTGAAACCCAGATGTTTCGCATAATACACCAGTGCCAGAGGAGATTAGACAATTTATCACAGGATACAGACTTACTGCCACCCATGTGATTAATCTACGCTACTGCAGTAGTGTTGTCAATCTGAAGTCGGACATGCACATGATGCCTGTTGGTACAAAAAGCCTTTAACCCATAGAGTGCTTCCAACAACTCTAAATAGTTAATACTGCGTGATTGAAGCATGGATGCTTCCTGCAGATCCCATCTGCCACCGCAGCTGGAGACGGTATCGGTAGCACCCCATCCTAGTGCACTGGCATCAGTCTGCAGGATAACTGATGGAGTATTGACTAAAATGGTACTAGAGCAGCACTGAATATTGGCAATCCACCATTGTAACTCAGTCAGAGCCTCAGCTGGTAGCTGCATGGGTGTATCAAAATGACCTCTCTGAAGCTTAAGTGCCTGTTCCTTTCCCTAGCAGGGCTGAGGGAGAGGTAAGTTTTTGCTAAGCCCAAGGATGCAGAAAGCAATATGAGGTGCTGAACTGAGCAGCTGGGAACTCTGCGGACACTAAACGATTCCGCTTGGTATCAATTAGATCCTGGCATCTGGAGCAGCGGATGCACATGTCTAAAGGACTGCTTGAGAAAGGAGTGGATGATGTTGCATTTCTTGCGGTTGCAAGGGAAAGTGCAAATGGTTTGGAGGGGTCACATTGGAGGTGACGAAACGCAGGCTTCATTAAAGGTGAGGACTCTAATTGCTTACCCCGGGGCAGAGTCACTGACATGTGTACTGAGTTAATGGTGAACCCAAATATTCAATTATCGTAGATGGCACCAATTTAGACCTAACTGGATGGACTATGGAACCTATCTTTTCGAAAATGAGTTTTGTAGTTGACACAGATAATTCAGCTAATTCGAAAGTCCTCCCAATGACTAAAATATTGTCCAAATATGCCATGAAAATATGATTCTGTGCTCTGAGTAATCCCAGGACTGGTTTTAGCAATTTTGTGAATAGTCCGGGAGCTGAAGTTAATCTATTAGGCAATGCTTTAAACTGCCACAACTGATCCATCCAGTTAAACTTCAAAAATCTCCTGTGCCTTTCATGAATGGCCACTGAATAGTAAGCATCTTTGAGGGCCTTGCCATATAACATCGCTTGGATAGCAATTGTTGAGCAGTGACAAAAGTTTCCATTTTGAAATGTTTATACTGCACAAAGGTGTTAAGCACTATCAAATCTAGGATAATTCTACATCCTCTGTCCTTCTTTTGCCTACTAAAGATATTTGACACAAACTGATATGACATGCCCCGCCCTCTCAATTACCCCTTTATTGAACAAAGAGTCAAGTTCTCTTTGTGCATTAATACACTCCTGTTGTGAAAACACAAAAGTACGGCCAGGTGTATGCTGAGTGGGTGAAGGCAAGTCAGAGATGAACTCAATTGGGAAACCTTGAATACTATGCAGTATAAATGGATTAGATGTTATCCACTGCCATTCATGTAAGAAAAATTGCAAACTCCCCCCAACTTGTAATGTATACATTGCAGTCTCACCTACCTTAGAGTTTACCGGTGGTAACATCACTGCTTCTGCCCCCGAGGTCTGGGGGGAAGGGCTGCTGGAGGGCGCCGCATCTTGAACATGGCCCGGCTTGGGCCCTGCCCTAAATAAGGCCTCTGCGTTTGTTGCTCAGCACCACATCGGCCATAGCCAGCAATCCTTTTGGTATGCAGAGGAGGGTAGGGGTACAGTCTCCAAATAGACAATACCTTTGGAGGCACCTTCATGAGGCCAACAGCCTTTGATCGTCATCGAGTTCTTTAACCTGCTTAGTCAGGTTTTCTCCGAACAGGCGGTTTGGGGGTTGTATATTCCTGCTTACATAGTTCAGCAAATTTAGGATTTATAGCAGGATGGATGGCATTCTTTCTAATGCAATTGATTTCATTGCACATTGCACATTAATGCCATCGCATCCTGCTGTGTTTCTGAGAGAGGCGTCCCCTCCACCGATCTAGCAAAGGCCGTGATGCCCTAGTTGAGTAGCCGGAGTACTCATTGGAGTTTAACCTCTTGGGCTTGGACTCCAATGTGCCCCCAAATGGCCATCAATGGAGACACTCAGTGAGGCACAGTTGTTGTTATATCTTGCAGTGGATGGGAAGCCATATAATTAATGTTCATAGTGAGCTCTTCATCCAAAGGCTCACCAGTGAGGGCTGGGACCGTAAATTTGGATGCAATAGACAGTCCTGATGGTCCCTCTAGCCCTAATGTGCCTGCGTACTCTGGGTCAGCATAGTACTGACCTCGTACGCTCCTGTCATCTGACAGGGAGATATTATGCAGCCCTGACACAGGCTCTGCTGCCTCGGGTTCCATATACTCCCCGGGCTCTGATAGCTCCGTCCTTTGGAGCATATCGTACTGGAGTAACCTCTCCACAAGGCTCTCCAGATGGGCCAGCCTGCTGGTATCACTGCCCTTAGAAGGAGGGGACTCTTCCACTTCCTGGTCCGACTTAAAGGAGTCTAGGGCCTTCACAGACATTTCTGTGGCTTTTCTCCCCCGTGGAGTAGCCATGGTGCTTTCTGGCAGCACCTAGTCTGTTGCCGCTGGCTGCTCTGCCAGCAGCCCTGGAGGCAAATTCGGCGGCCACACGCTGCCCGCAGGCCCATGGTCTTCCGCAGCCGGTTTGGTTGCGGCTCTCCTCTTAGACATATTTCCCGCAATCCGAAGCTGAAAATGCGTAAAAACGAAACACACTCTGGACAGGGAGCGACGACTTCAGCTACGTTTTTAAAAACACTTACCTGAGTCTTTTAAACTTACCCGCTGGAAGGAGCGATATGCCCGCCAGCCAGTCATTGCGCAATGCGTCAGACGTAACGACGCGCCTGTGTGGGGACAGCTTTCTTTACGTAGTCACTCATGTGACTCCGAGGTAAAATAGTGTTCCACTTCTTGCGTATGGTGTACACCGCCTAAAGTTGTAGGTCAACTGGTTCTATTTGATCTTATTTGATTGTGCATACCAGGTTGATTGCATTCGTTGGAACAGGGTGGACCATGTGAAGGTTGCAATCTTCCACCCCACAATAATGTTCATGTGAAGGGATCACTGGTCGGTGCGGACTAGGTGGGCCAAAGGGCCTGTTTCCGCACTGTATCTCTAAACTAAACTAAAACACGATCATGAGACATTTGAGCATTTGATTAAATATATGGGTGGCACAACGGCGCGGGGCTAGAGTTGCTGCCTTACCTGTGCCAGAGACCTGGGTTCGATCCTGACTATGGGAGCTGTTTGTACGGAGTTTGTTTGTTCTCCCTGTGACCACGTGGCGTTTCTCTAGGTTTAATTCACTCTGATTCAGTTTTGTAAGGTAACAATAAGCTGACCAGGGGGCAAATTCCTTGCGTGAGACTGGCACAACTTGGTGTTTTGCGAATGCAATCTTCTGTATGTCTCCCTACGTGCAATATTGAGGACTTGATGGCAAAGTGCCTGACAGCGCCAGAGACCCGGGTCCGTTCCTGTCTGTACAGAGTTTGTACGTTCTCCCCGTGACCTGCGTGGGTTTTCTCTGACATCTTCGGTTTCCTCCCACACTCCAAAGACATACAGGTATGTAGGTTAATTGGCTTGGTATGAATGTAAAATTTTGTGTGCAGGATAGTGTTAGTGTGTGGGGATCACTGGCTGTCGTGGACTCTGTGGGCCGAAGGGCCTGTTTCCGTGCTGTATCTCTAAACTAAACTAAACTAGGCTGTTATCTCTGCCAGTTCCACAGCATCATTACTCCAAATGCAAGGTTCTCCTGTTTACATAACTGCTGTCAGTCTGTATCCTGGTGTTCTCCAGGCTATCAACTGCCCACCGATTCTATACCTTGTATTATCCCCCTCACTGCTGGCTCACACATCATCTGCATCTGTGGCACACTCATTTCTTTAGTTAACTCTAGTATGGGAAAGCATTTGCTCCAGAATTCTACCTTCCCTCTGGACCTTTAAGAGCTGTGGTACATTGTCTACTAGTTCTTCTCCGGTGAGCTGTCAACAGAATATCATCTCCAATTTGTTCTTCTTATTTAATTGGGTCTGACCCATCAAATGTGATAGTTCCAATCACGTATGTGCAAAGCAGATCAAGTGGCGACTTCAAAAATCCTATACTCTTTACCTCAGGGTCAGGAATGTGGTGGTGGAGAAGGGTAGTGTGTGTGGAGATAACATGGTGGCAATTAGTGCAGAAGATGTATAGACGCCCTGGAGGACCAACAAAAGCACTTATATTTGAGATTCTACTCTCCCCAGCCAAACAAATGAGACATGAGCAAATGAAGTTCCACTAAACAAGAGTTGACCAACATTGATAAAGATTGATCCCTGGGATGGCGGGATTGTCATATGAGGAAAGATTGAAAAGACTAGGCTTGTATTCACTGGCTTTTAGAAGGATGAGGGGGATCTTATAGAAACATATAACATTATAAAAGGACTGACCAGCTAGATGCAGGAAAAATGTTCCCACGGTTGGGCGAGTCCAGAACCAGGGGCCACAGTCTTAGAATAAAGGGGAGGCCATTTAAGACTGAGGTGAGAAAAATCATTTTCACCCAGAGAGCTGTGAATTTGTGGAATTCCCTGCCACAGAGGGAAGTGGAGGCCAAATCACTGGATGGATTTAAGAAAGAGTTAGATAGAGAACTAGGGGCTAGTGGAATCAAGGGATATGGGGAGAAGCAGGCACGTGTTATTGATTGGGGACGATCAGCCATGATCACAATGAATGGCGCTGCTGGCTTGAAGGGCTGAAAGGGCTCCTCCTGCACCTATTTTCTATGTTTCTATGTTTCTATGTTTCTATGTAATAACAGAGCAATCGTTTCACATACCTTATAACCTATGTTTCTATTTCAGCAGAATCATTAACCTGTTTCTTTTCCACATTGTGTATAAAGAGATGTACGATGCAGCTCTTTAGAACTTTGTTTAAGCCGCATTTAGAGCATTGCATGCAGTTCTGGTCATCCCTTTACAGGAAAGATGTGGAGGCTATGGAGAGGGTGCAGATGAGGTTTACCAGAATGCTGCCTGAATAGGAGAGTTGCAGCCACAGGGAGAGGTTGGATAGACTTGGAAGATAGACACAAAATGCTGGAGTAACTCAGTGGGACAGGCAGCATCTCTGGATAGAAGGAATGGGTGACATTTCGGGTCGAGACCCTTCTTCAGACTGAGACCTTGATTGTTTTCTCTAGAATATCAGATGTTGAGGGGCGACTTGATAGAAGTATGTAAAATGATGAAAGGCAAAGGGGAGGACAGTCAGAACCTTTCTCCCAGGGTGGAAATGTCTAACACTGGAGAGCACAGCTATAGGGTGAGAGGGAGAAAGTTTAATGGAAATGTCCATGAACCGCAGACTAGAAGCATTCATTGCATGTAAAAGATATGCAACAAAATACTAAACATGACTACTTTAATTTACATGACATTGCTGTGTCCCAAACATTATGGTGCCCTGAAATGGGGGGACTGTGTATAAATACTGTTGTAATTTCTACATGGTGAAACCAAAATGTATAAAAATGGCCTTTATAAAATCTGCAATGTACACTTTAACCACATGTGATTTTTTTTTTCTATTACTAATCTCAAATTGTGGAGTACAGAGGCAAATAAATAAGTGATGGGTCTTTGTCCCAAACATTATGGGGGGCACTGTACAACACCCTGAGCCTTTGGGATGCACACGTTCAATATTCCCATTTTAACTGGTTAATTGCAAATTCAACTTGCATTTGATTCAATTTACAAACTGTCATTAATTTCACAAAAACAGCGTCGGAAGGGGCAACCAAAGGCACTACTTTTTTCTGATTTGATGTATCCTTGAGTGAACCTGAATATTGATTATCTTATTTATCGTGGAATGCGAAAATGACTTAAAACTAATTACAGACCAAATTTATACTGATTACAAAGACAATACATTATCTCTTCTAAGCACAGGGCCCTTTGAAAAAGTCACCACGTTTGTTTAATTAATAATGACTGAAGGATGAGATATATGTCTTTTCCAACCTGTTAACGCAAGTATCAAAATCTCAACATAGTGTGATGGCATGTGAGATTGTGGAAAAATAGTTTACGTGAGATAAGCACAAGTCTACCAAGAAGAAAAATATTATGACTGGTACTTCCATCTGTAAACTGTGAATGGTATCTGTTAGAAGTATTAGCTCCAAGTTCCACCATTTTAAAATAGCACCTCATATTCCGCTGGGGAGTCTGCTTTGGGCTTGAACATTGAATTTTCTCAATTCTGTTAACCCTTGCTGTCTCCTCCCCTTCCCACCTCTCCCTCAGCTTTCGGGCCATTGCATTCCATCTCTCTCTCTCATCCCTCCCCCACCCTAGTCGCACTTAGCTTCTCATTTTCACACCACAAACAGCTTACAATGGCTTGTTCCCTTTATCATCGATACTTTTTTGCATATCTTTCATTCATTGTTCTTTATCTCCCCACATCACCGTCTATATCTCTCGTTTCCCTGATCCCTGACCAGTCTGAAGAAGGGTCTCGGCCCGAAACGTCGCCTATCTCCTTCGCTCCTTAGATGCTGCTGCACCCGCTGAGTTTCTCCAGCCTTTTGTGTACCTTCAATGGTTCAATGATTCTTTTATTGTCGTGTATCAAAGGTACGGTGAGATCAAATTTATTATATCATTTTTATGCATAAAATGGTGAATAATTATACAGCAATGTAGAGAAAACACAACAGTTTGATAATTTGCATGTTACTTATTCAAATTATAAGTGAACCTACATTTTAGCTCCACTCAGTCCATATGGATGATTGTCAGGATTCATGACACTTACATTTGTTTCTCATATAATTATCATAGCTGTGAGCACAACACATTTATATTCTTGAATACCAAATTCTTGACATTATTTATAGACCAAAAATATCACTGAGCCTTGTCAACAACTTCAGTAATGACAATCATACATTGTATCAGGTACATCATTCCAGAAATTATGAAATCAGTCACAACTACCTGATTCAGAGTGAGGCCAAACGTAAATTGGTGGTACAGCATCTCATATTTCACTTGGGTAGCTGACAACCCAGTGGTATGAATATTGATTTCCCTAACTTTGAGTAACCCTTGCATCCCCTCTCTCTCCATACCTACCCCACCTTAGTCATCAGACTAGTTTTATTGTCGTCCTGTTGAGTTTCTCTGTTCACCTCCCCCCTCCACTCCTTTCAGGAACCCAAGCAGTCCTTCCAGGTCCGACAGAGGTTCACCTGCACCTCCTCCAACCTCATCTACTGCATCCGCTGCTCCAGATGCCAGATGATCTATATCGGTGAGACCAAGCGGAGGCTTGGCGATCGCTTCGCCGAACACCTCCGCTCGGTCCGCAATAACCAACCCGACCTCCCGGTGGCTCAGCACTTCAACTCCCCCTCCAATTCCACATCCGACCTCTCGGTCCTGGGCCTCCTCCACGGCCAGAGTGAACAACACCGCAAGCTGGAGGAACAACAGCACATATTCCGCTTGGGGAGTCTGCATCCTTTGGGCTTGAATATTGAATTTTCTCAATTCTGTTAACCCTTGCTGTCTCCTCCCCTTCCCACCTCTCCCTCAGCCCTCGGGCCCTGGCATTCCCTCTATCTCTATCTCCCACCCCAACCCCAGTCGCACCAGCTTCTCATTTTCACACCACAAACAGCTTACAATGGCTTGTTCCCTTTATCACCGATACTTTTTTGCATATCTTTCACTCATTGTTCCTTATCTCTCCACATCACCGTCTATATCTCTCGTTTCCCTGATCCATGACCAGTCTGAAGAAGGGTCTCGACCTGAAACGTCGCCTATCTCCTTCGCATCTTAGATGCTGCTGCACCCGCTGAGTTTCTCCAGCTTTTTGTGTACCCCCGAGTTTCTCTGTTTACTCGTTGTCACCACCCAACAATGGCCTTTTGTGTGTCCTGCATTTCCTTGATCATCTGTAAGTTTTACATATCCTCCTTAGTATTGTCTATATCTCTTGTTCCCCTTTCTCCTGATTCTCAGTCTGAAGAAGGGTCTTGAAGTGAAATGTCACATATGCCTTTTCTCCAGAGGTGCTACCTGACTCGCAGGGCAGAATGGACTACTCCTGCACCTATTGTCTATTGACCCACTGAGTTAATCCAGCTTTTTGTGTCTGTCTTCAGTTTAAACCAACATCTGCAGTTCCTCCCAATATATTTTACCAGCTTTGGATGCTGCTATCACCATGTTTAGTTAATTGTTCAGAGAAACATCATGGAAACAGGCCCTTAGGCCCACTGAGTCCACGGTGACCATTGATTACCCATTTACACTAGTTCTATGTTATCCCACTTTCTCATCCACTCCCGGCATACTAGAGGCAATTTCACAGAAGCCAATCAACCTACAAACCTGCAGGTCTTTGTGATGTGCGAGGAAATTGCAGCAACCAGAGTAAACCAATGTGGTCACTGGGAGAATGCGTAAACTCCACACAGAGAGCTCCCATGGTTAGCATCGAACATTGACCTCTGGTGCTGTGAGGCAGCAGCTCTACCTACTGTGCCACTGTGCTACCCTTTGCTATTCTGCTTTCCCACTGCCTGATATCCTGACTCCTGGTTCCTTCTTCTTTCCTGCTATCCTTTTAGAAAGCAAACATCATCTTGTTTGAATTTACCTTTTTGGATCACCGTTGAGTCATCGGGTCAGAGTCATAGAGTGATACAGCATGGAAACAGCCCCTTTATCCCAACTTGCCCACACCGGCCAACATGTCCTACCTACACTAGTCCCACCTGCCAGCGTTTGGTCCATACCCCTCTAAACTAGTCCTATTCATGTCCATGTATAACTGTTTCTTAAATGTTCCAGCCTCAACTACCTCATCTAGCATCTTGTTCCATACCCCCATTACCGTTTGTGTGAAAAAATTACCCCTCAGATTGTTATTAAATATTTTCCCCTTCACCTTTAACCAACAGTGTATATCCTCTGGTCCTTGATTCACCTACTCTGGGCAAGAGACTCTGTGCATCTACCCAATCTATTCATCGTGGGCGGCCTCTGCAGTCTGTCTGTCTTTTTTTAATGTTATTGTCTTGTTTGAGTGTAGTTTATAGTGTTTTTTTTTAACTGGGTATGTGTGGGTGGCGGGGGTGGGGAAACTTTTTAAATCTTTTCCCTGTACGGAGGAACCAACCTTTTCTCTGTCGGGGCTCCATTGTCGTTGGGGTCTAGCACCGTGGAGCGGCCTCCAACCGGAACAAGCTGGGGCTCCAGTTGTGGAGCCTGCGGACTACTCACCATCGTGGAGCTGGTTGAGTTCGGAATGGGAGGAGCTGTGGTGACGCGCTGCTGCAGCACAACCCCGGAGATTCGGAGGCTCCGCCGCCAGCCTGGTGGATAGTAACACCTGGAGCTCGCGGGTCCCTGGTCGGAGATCGCTTTTCGTAGCTTTCGCAATGGCAACTTCTCCCGCCCGAGTTGCGGGGTTGAAAATTACCTGGGGCGGGGCCTTACATCGCCCGGCGCAGCATTAATGGCCGCGGAACTTGCTATCGAACATTGACGGGGGCTCAAACATCAAGACCCGGAGAGCGGCCTTGCATCGCCCCGCACTGCCTTAATGGCCGCGGGACTTATTTACCATCGTCAGCCGGGGGCTTTGAATCTGACATCGGGAGGAGAATGGGGAGTGCAGGGGGAGATTCGCTGTAATGGATGTTTGTGTAAATTGTGTTGTGTCTTGGTTATTTTTCTTGTTGTATAACTGCAGAAACCACATTTCGTTTGAACTTCAATGGATAACATGCAGGCAGAGGAGATTAATTTAACTTTCCATCATGAACATTGTGGGCTGAAGGCCTGTTCCTGTTCTGCACTGTTCTATGTTCTATGTTTTCCCGAAGACCACCATAGGTTATCTGTAAACTCATATATCTTCCACCTCAGAATTTCATTGCCATCATAATCTACATGGAGTTAGGAGGGAGACATAGACCAACTGTGATTGAATGGCGTAGACTTGATGAACCAAATGGCCTAATTCCACTCCTATCATTTATGAACTTATGAACTGCATCTAAGAGAGACACAAAACACTGGAGTAACTCAGTAGTTCAGGCAGCATCTCTAGTCAGAGGGTGGTGAATCTGTGGAATTTTTTGCCACAGAACGTCAATGGATATTAAGGCAGTCAATAGATATTATTAAGGCAGAGAGATAGATTCTTGATGAGTTTGGGTGTCAGAAGTTATGGGGAGAAGGCAGGAGAATGGTGTTTGGAGGGAGAGATAGATCAACCATGATTGAATGGCAGAGTAGACTTGATGGGCCGAATGGTGTAATTCTGCTCCCTTCACGTATGAACTCATGAATGGCATTCATTAAGTCCAAGCTTAAGACCTGGTTTGGTGCTCAGTTCTGTGGCCGTTTACAAATGAAAATGATTTATTTTTTTCCCCAGTAATATTTATGTGATGTTGATAAATCTTAAATTAAAATTGAAAAAGTATGCACCTGCACAAGATACAATCTGCTGGTTTCAGCAGCTTTCACATGTTCACATTCACATGATATAGGAGTAGAATTAGGCCACTTGACCCATCGAAACTACTCTGCCATTCAATCATGGCTGATCTCTGCCACCTAATCCCATTTTCGTGCCTTCTACCCATAACCCTTGACACACGACCAGGTGACTGTGGCATTTTCCCATTTTCCTTCACTCTTACTGGAAGAAAGAATAATTCTGGTCCCTGTTGCAGCATGCTAAAGCAAAGCTCCTTTACTCAACAGAGGAGGAGAGCAACCAACCATTTCATTTACTTGTTGATATTTTTCTCAAAAATCAGGTGACACTTTGCAGCAAAATTTGCCACGCATTTCCAGTTTTTCACTTTCATAGAAACATAGAAAATAGGGGCAGGAGTAGGCCATTTGGCCCTTCGAGTCTACACCGCAATTCAATATGATCATGACTGATTATCCAGCTCAGTACCCCGTACCTGCCTTCTCTCCACACCCCCTGATCCTTCTAGCCATAAGGGCCACATCTAACTCCCTCTTAAATATAGCCAATGAACTGGCCTCAACTACCTTCTGTGGCAGAGAATTCCACAGAGTCACCACTCACTGTGTGAAAAATGTTTTCTCATCTCGGTCCTGAAAGATTTCCCCCTTATCCTTAAACTGTGACCCCTTGTTCTGGACATCCCAACATTGGGAACAATCTTCCTGCATCTAGCCTGTCCAACCCCTTAAGAATGTTATAAGTTTCTATATGATCCCCCCCCCAATCTTGTAAATTCTAGCGAGTACAAGCCGAGTCTATCCAGTCTTTCTTCATATGAAAGTCCTGACATCCCAGGAATCAGTCTGGTGAACCTTCTCTGTAATCCCTCTATGGCAAGAATGTCTTTCCTCAGATTTGGAGACCAAAACTCTACGCAATACTCCAGGTGTGGTCTCACCAAGACCCTGTACAACTGCAGTAGAACCTCCCTGCTCCTATACTCAATCCTTTTGCTATGATGCTAACATGCCATTCGCTTTCTTCACTGCCTGCTGCACTGGCATGCCTACTTTCAATGACTGGTATACCATGACACCCAGGTCTCATTTCATCTCCCCTTTTCCTAATCGGCCACCATTCAGATAATAGTCTACTTTCCTGTTTTTGCCACCAAAGTGGATAACCTCACATTTATCCGCATTATCTGCATCTTCCATGCATTTGCCAACTCACCCAGCCTATCCAAGTCACCTTGCAGCCTCGTAGCATCCTCCTCACAGCTAGAACTGCCCTTCAGCTTTGTGTCATCCGCAAATTTGTAGATGTTGCATCAATTCCCTCGTCCAAATCATTAATATATATTGTAAATAGCTGGGGTCCCAGCACTGAGCCTTGCGGTACCCCACTAGTCACTACCTGCCATTCTGAAAAGGACCCATTTACTCCTACACTTTGCTTCCTGTCTGCCAGCCAGTTCTCTTTCCACATCAATACTTAACCCCCAATACCGTGTGCTTTAAGATTGTACACTAATCTCTTATGTGGGACCTTGTCGAAAGCCTTCTGAAAGTCCAGATATAACACATCCACTGGTTCTCCCTTATCCACTCTAATAAGTTACATCCTCGAAAAATTCTATAAGATTCGTCAGACATGATTTACCTTTCGTAAATCCATGCTGACTTTGTCCAATGATTTTACCTCTTTCCAAATGTGCTGCTATCCCATCTTTAATAACCATCTTCAATAACTGACTCTAGCAGTTTCCCCATTACCGATGTTTGACTAACTGGTCTGTAATTCCGCGTTTCTCTCTCCCTCCCTTTTTAAAACGTGGGGTTACATTAGCTACCTTCCAATCCTCAGGAACTACTCCAGAATCTAAAGAGTTTTGAAAAATTATCACTAATGCATCCACTATTTCTGGGGTTACTTCCTTAAGTACTCTGGGATGTAGCCTATCTGGCCCTTGGGATTTATTGGCCTTTAATCCATTCAATTTACCAACACCACTTCCCGGCGAACTTGGATTTCACTCAGTTCCTCCGTCTCATTTGACCCCCAGTCCCCTGCTCGGAAGTCATTGAGCTGCTGCTCCAGGTTCCTAATACGGTCCCTTAGGAGCCCCATCTCAATGCACCTGAACGTCTGGAGGGCTATCAGACTTCAGGACTTCCCACATCTGACATCCAGAACAGTAAACTGACCTGGTCCTCATACTCCCCCTTACCTTGGCTACAATACAAAGTACAATACAATACAATAAGACGTTACTCCTCCCACTGCAACTGCTCCTGGGCCTCATAAAGTCATAAGTGATAGGAGAGGAATTAGGTAATTCGGCCCATCAACTTTAGAAACATAGACATAAAAATTAGGTGCAGGAGTAGGCCATTCGGCCCTTCGAGCCTGCACCGCCATTCAATATGATCATGGCTGATCATCCAACTCAGTATCCCATACCCTCTGCCTTCTCAGTATTCCATACCCTCTGATCCCCTTAGCCACAAGGGCCACATCTAACTCCCTCTTAAATATAGCCAATAAACTGGTCTTAACTACCCTCTGTGGCAGTGAGTTCCAGAGACTCACCAAGGGCCACATCTAACTCCCTCTTAAATATAGCCAATAAACTGGTCTCAACTACCCTCTGTGGCTGAGAGTTCCAGAGACTCACCACTCTCTGTGTGAAGAAAGTCTTTCTAATCTCGGTCTTAAAGGATTTCCCCCTTATCCTTAAGCTGTAACCCCTTGTCCTGGACTTCCCCAACATCGGGAACAATCTTCCTGCATCTAGCCTGTCCAACCCCTTAAGAATTTTGTAAGTTTCTATAAGATCCCCTCTCAATCTCCTAAATTCTAGAGAGTATAAGCTGAGTCTATCCAGTCTTTCTTCATAAGACAGTCCTGACATCCCAGGAATCAGTCTGGTGAACCTTCTCTGCACTCCCTCTATGGCAATAATATCCTTCCTCAGATTTGGAGACCAAAACTGTACGCAATACTCCAGGTGTGGTCTCACCAAGACCCTGTGCAACTGAAGTAGAACCTCCCTGCTCCTATACTCAAATCCTCTTGCTATGAAAGCTAACATACCATTCGTATTCTTCACTGCCTGCTCCACCTGCATGCCTACTTTCAATGACTGGTGCACCATGACACCCAGGTCTCACTGCATCTCCCCTTTTCCTAATCTGCCACCATTCAGATAATAGTCTGCTTTCCTGTTTTTGCCACCAAAGTGGATAACCTCACATTTATCCACATTATACTGCATCTGCCAAACATTTGCCCACTCATTCAGCCTATCCAAGTCACCTTGCAGTCTCCTAGCATCCTCCTCACAGCTAACACGGCCCCCCAGCTTAGTGTCATCCGCAAACTTGGAGATATTGCTTTCAATTCCCTCATCCAGATTTACTCCACCATTCAATCATGGCTGATCTATCTCTCCCTCCTAACCCCTTTCTCCTGCCTTCTCACAATAACCCTTGACACCTGCAATCAATAAATAATCTAAGCAAAGCCTGCTGCTCTGTCATGAGTTGCAAGCATCAGGAAAGTGTTTCTTTGAACATGTTGTATTTCTTGCCCATCTCATGTTATTGTATGTACTTAGGCGATGGTTTCCTCAAATCTAAAGCTGTAAATGGTGAAGCTGTAAATTCATTGAAGCTGATGTTTGTTTGTTTGTTTGTTTATTTAGTTTTGTGTATTGTCACATGAATCGAGGTACAGCAAATAACTTTTGTTGCGTGCTAACCAATCATCAGAAAGACGATAAACGATTACAATTGAACTATTTACAGTGTATAGATACATGATAAGGGAATAATGTTTAGAGCAAGGTAAAGCCAGCAACGTTTGGTCAAAGATAGACTTATGGGCCTGTCCCACTTACACAACTTTTAACGTGACTCTCAGCACCTCTCATAGGTCGTTGCACCTCTCATAGGTCGTGTTGAAAATCCAGCGGCGGCCAGATCAAGGTACGACTATTTGGGCGACTACTGACGACTATACAGGCTTCACCCCATGACATGTCGCCAGGGTGTCGCCTGTATGGTCGTGAGTAGTCTCCTCAATCACCCTAAGAGACGTAGCGTCATTCTGGTCGCCGCTGAATTTTCAACATGTTGTTCTTCAATATGTTGAATTTTAAACCTGCAATGACCTATGACGGGCGCCAGCAGTCGCCGAAAAAGTTGTGTAAGTGAGACAGGCCCCTAAGGGTCACTTCTTCTTCTTCTTTCGTGTGGCGTGCACAGCCTAAAGTTGTTGGACAAATTGTTCTATGTGATCTTCCTTTTGTGCACGTCAAATTGATTGCATTAGTCGAAACAGGGCGGACCACGTGAAGGTTGCAATCTTCCACCCCAGGGTCACCAATGAAGTATATAGTAGTTCAGCACTGCTCTCTGGTTGTGTTGGATTATTCAGTTGCCTGATTCCAGCTGGGAAGAAACGGTCCCTGAATCTGATGTTGTGCGTTTTCGCACTTCCATACCTTTTGCCTGATGGGAGAGGGAAGAAGAGGGAGTGGCCAGGGTGCGACTCATCTTTGATTATGCTGCTGGCCATGCAAAGCAGCGTGAGGTATAAATTGAGTCATTGGAAGGGAGGTTGGTTTGTGTGATGGTCTGAGCTGTGTCCACATTTCGCCGCAATGGGCATCCACATCCACATCCACTTTCCAAGCATAGGTAAACTCTCTGTAAGTAGATAAAACCTAGTACTGGAGGAACTCAGCAGGTCAGGCAGCCTCTGTAGAGAGAAAATAGAGAAACAACGTTTTTGATCGGGACACTTCTGCATATCGATGGAGAGGCTAATTTATCCATCTCTGCCTTAAAAATATCCACTGACTTGGCCTCCGCAGCCCTCTGTGGCAATGAGTTCCACAGATTAACTACCTTTTGACTAAAGAAGTTCCTCCTCACCTTTCTAAAAGAGAGCCCTTTCATTCTGAGGCTATGGCCTCTGGTCCCAGACTCTCCCACGAGTGAAAACATTATTTCCACGTCCAGTCTATCTATGCCTTTCATTATTCTGTAAGATTCAATTAGGTCCCCCCCCCCCCCCCATGATTGAATGGTGGACTTGATGGGCCAAATGGCCTAATTCTGCTCCTATCAATTATAACCTTATGAAAGTGAAAAGCTGGAAATGCTTGGCCAGTGTTGCTGCAAAGTGTCACCTCAACCAAATATCAACAAGTAAATGAAACAGTTGGTGCAATATTTTGCTCTCCCCCGCTGTTGAGTAAAGGAGCTTTGCTTCAGGAAACTGCAACTGGGACCAAAATTATTCTTTCTTCCAGTAAGAGCGAAGGTGAATGGGGAAGCGACACTCGGTTACAGTGGATTAAATGGGTACACATTAATTGATCTGTTAGTACCTTCAGATTTCTTGTGTGTTGCTGCAAAAATGGGCAAATAAAGGCAGAAAGGCATAAACTGAACATTCTTCATGGTGATTCTAAATTAAACTGTAGTTCTTGCATTCAATAATCCGCAGGGTGGCATGGTGGCGAATGCAGCGCCGGAGACCCTGGTTCGATCCCGACTCCGAGATCTCCGGTTTCTTCCCACACTCCAAATTCATACAGATTTGTAGGCTAATTGGCTTGGTGTATGTGTAAATTGTCTCCAGTGTGTGAAGGATAGTGCTAATGTGGGGGGATCGCTGGTGTGGTAGACTCGGTGGGCTGAAAGGCCTGTTTCCGCGATGTATCTCTTAACTAAAGTAAACTAAACTGTCTTAGAAGATGAAATAATTCTGGTCATAAAAATATTAAACTTATTTTCTGTACTGTCTATTTTAATCCATCTAGTTTCCTAACTTTCCCCATCATTGGGGTTTTCCCTCCTTGTGATCTGATCCATTCACGATAGGGAATGATTCCTTTGAATAGCCATTCACATCATTACCATTGGATTGTATGATATGTAGGAAGGCAAAAATGAATTAGATGAAGATGGATTGTTAAATCTGTCCAGACCTGTGTACTTAGTAACTGCATGCCAAAAGCACAAAGTCACCTGATATCAAGCATCCGTTGAAAGTTTCATCAGCAAACGTTCAGGTTGTCTGGTACGGGAAATGGAAACGTGGTTTATGCCATGATAATGAATAGTAAGATCAAACGAGAACTTACCAGTTTGAAGTTTGATTGTTATGTTATGAGGAGTTACGATGAGGGATTACGTGAAGAAGGCCGTCCCCACGCATGCACGTCAATCTTCAAAGCAGCGGTGTGAAGTCACAGAAAACGATGTTGAACTAACATAGTAAGATTATAGATGACTACAACTACCAGATGATCGTTATGTTACGAGGGTAGGGAGCGGAGGGCACATAATCCCTCATCGTAACTCCTCATAAAATAATGACCAAACTTCAAATTGGTAAGTTCTTGTTTAATCTTACTATTTTACTTCGGAGTCACGTGAGTGACTACATGAAGACTTTGAAGGTCTGTGATTTCATGCCGAGGAACGAGTCCATGTGTCACAACTGCATCAATTGACCAGGACGAGTGAGAAAATTAATGCATTCAAAACATGACATGTTTAACAATACTAATGCTTTAATAACAAGAAAGAAAATAAACAGTGACCCCTCTCACCCAGGGGGAAACTGTGAAACAGAACTTAAAACAGAATCAGCAAAAATCCCGGATCTGGCGATAGGCTTATTATAAAACCCATGGTACGTCCTCTCATTCGACCATCCCACAGCCGCCAGAATTTGGTCAAGAGTTATGTCCATATCCCTTACTGCTGATGTCGGTGCAGCCCTGGTGGAATGAGGTTTGAAAACGTCAGTGACCATTCCTGCATCAGCCAGAACCTGTTTAATCCATCTAGACATGGTCTGCACTGTAACCTGTTTGTGAGGTTTGGTGTAGCTGACAAAAGAAGTTCCAAGCCTCTCAAGCTCTTAGTGACCTTTACGTATTACGTATTACGAGATCCCGAACAAAAGAGTTAATGTCATTGCAGGAAGAACCCATACCGTCCAGTCTGAGTTTTTGTAGCGTCTGGACCCGTTGTGCTTAGGCCAGGGCCATGAGCATGACTACTTTCAATGTAAGATGGTGTAGGGACAGAGATAAAACTGGTGCCCACTGACGGAGCAGCATGAGGACCAAACTGACATCCCATATTTGTGTGTAACTAGGTCTAGATGGAGTTAAAAACGCCCTTCATAAATTTGGTTATTAAAGGGTGGGACCCTACCATGTCGTGTGCTGACCCCAGCCGTAAATAATTGGACAAAGCACTCCGGGCACTGTTAATGGCACTGTAACTAAGTTTGTTATCGTGAAAAAGTGACGACAGAAACTCCAAAACATCCGTAATAGAAGCTGTGTGATATGAAATGTGAGAGCGGTAACAGTACATCTCCCATTTTCTTATGTGAGAGATGTACTGTTTCTGTGTGCTCTTCCACCAGGCTGCAGTAATGACATCAATGGTACGCTCTGAAGGCCTGAGCCCCAGGAACGGTCTCCTCAGAATCAGCAAACCAACAAATTTATACGGTCATGAAGAGGGTGGCTTTCCTTGTTTATTTAGTTTTGTTTATTGTCACATGAATCGAGGTACAGCAAATAACTTTTGTTGCGTGCTAACCAATCATCAGAAAGACGATAAACGATTACAATTGAACTATTTACAGTGTATAGATACATGATAAGGGAATAATGTTTAGAGCAAGGTAAAGCCAGCAACGTTTGGTCAAAGATAGACTTATGGGCCTGTCCCACTTACGCAACTTTTAACGTGACTCTCAGCACCTCTCATAGGTCGTGTTGAAAATCCAGCGGCGGCAAGATCAAGTACAATTATTTGGGCGACTACTCACGACTATACAGGCTTCACCCCACGACATGTCGCCAGGGTGTCGCCTGTATGGTCGTGAGTAGTCTCTTCAATCACCCTAAGAGACATAGCGTCATTCTGGTCGCCGCTGAATTTTCAACATGTTGTTCTTCAATATGTTGAATTTTAAACCTGCAATGACCTATGACGGGCGCCAGCAGTCGCCGAAACAGTTGTGTAAGTGAGGCAGGCCCCTAAGGGTCACTGCTTCTTCTTCTTTCGTGTGGCATGCACAGCCTAAAGTTGTTGGACAAATTGTTCTATGTGATCTTCCTTTTGTGCATGTCAAATTGATTGCATTAGTCGAAACAGGGCGGACCACGTGAAGGTTGCAATCTTCCACCCCAGGGTCACCAATGAAGTATATAGTAGTTCAGCACTGCTCTCTGGTTGTGTTGGATACGTGAGTGACTACATGAAGACTTTGAAGGTCTGTGATTTCATGCCGAGGAACGAGTCCACGTGTCGCAACTGCATCAATTGACCAGGACGAGTGAGAAAATTAATGCATTCAAAACATGACATGTTTAACAATACTAATGCTTTAATAACAAGAAAGAAAATAAACAGTGACCCCTCTCTCCCAGGGGGAAACTGTGAAACAGAACTTAAAACAGAATCAGCAAAAATCCCGGATCTGGCGATAGGCTTATTATAAAACCCATGGTACGTCCTCTCATTCGACCATCCCGCAGCCGCCAGAATTTGGTCAAGAGGTATGTCCATATCCCTTGCTGCTGATGTCGGTGCAGCCCTGGTGGAATGAGGTTTGAAAACGTCAGTGACCACTCCTGCATCAGCCAGAACCTGTTTAATCCATCTAGACATGGTCTGCACTGTAACCTGTTTGTGAGGTTTGGTGTAGCTGACAAAAGAAGTTCCGAGCCTCTCAAGCTCTTAGTGACCTTTACGTATTACGTATTATGAGATCCTGAACAAAAGAGTTAATGTCATTGCAGGAAGAACCCATACCGTCCAGTCTGAGTTTTTGTAGTGTCTGGACCCGTTGTGCTTAGGCCAGGGCCATGAGCATGACTACTTTCAATGTAAGATGGTGTAGGGACAGAGATGAAACTGGTGCCCACTGACGGAGCAGCATGAGGACCAAACTGACATCCCATATTTGTGTGTAACTAGGTCTAGATGGAGTTAAAAACGCCCTTCATAAATTTGGTTATTAAAGGGTGGGACCCTACCGTGTCGTGTGCTGACACCAGCCGTAAATAATTGGACAAAGCACTCCGGGCACTGTTAATGGCACTGTAGCTAAGTTTGTTATCGTGAAAAAGTGACGACAGAAACTCCAAAACATCCGTAATAGAAACTGTGTGATATGAAATGTGAGAGCGGTAACAATACATCTCCCATTTTCTTATGTGAGAGATGTACTGTTTCTGTGTGCTCTTCCACCAGGCTGCAGTGATGACATCAATGGTACGCTCTGAAGGCCTGAGCCCCAGGAACAGTCTCCTCAGAATCTGCAAACCAACAAATTTATACGGTCATGAAGAGGGTGGCTTTCCCCTGTCACTGGGTGTACCAGCAGATTTCTGCTCTTGGGCACTGCCATAAAAGGCTGCGTAATTAAGGGTAGAACCAGAGGGAACCAATGCTGAGTAGGTCAGTCTGGCACTACCAAAAAGCCAGTGGCGGAATTTTGCTGAATTTGTGCCAGAGGCTGAATGGGGGTAAAACATACACAAATATACCACCCCAGTGTAGCGAGAATGCATCCACCGCTACTGCCCCTGGGTCTGGCTCCCATGACACGTAAATTGGTAACTGATGATTAAGCCTGGAAGCAAACAGATCAATGTCCGGTACACCATAACGAAGGACAATATCATTGAACACTTCGTGATTTAACAACCATTCTTTGTTATCATTGAACTAACGTGATCTGGTGTCTGCCACTGTGTTATACCTCCCTGGTAAATAGATAGCTGAAACCCAGATGTTTCACACAATACACCAGTGCCAGAGGAGATTGGACAACCTATCACAGGATACAGACTTACTGCCACCCATGTGATTAATCTACGCTACTGCAGTTGTGTTGTTAATCTGAAGTCGGACATGCACATGATGCCTGTTGGTACAAAATGCCTTTAATCCATAGAGTGCTCCCAACAACTCTAAATAGTTAATACCATGTAATTTAAGCATGGATGCTTCCTGCAGATCCCAACTCTCACCGCAGCTTGCGACGGTATCGGTAGTACCCCATCCTAGTGCACTGGCATCAGTCTGCAGGATAACTGATGGAGTATTGACTAAAATGGTACTAGAGCAGCACTGAATATTGGAAATCCACCATTGTAACTCAGTCAGAGTCACAGCTGGTAGCTGCATGGGTGTATCGAAATGACCTCTGAAGCTTAAGTGCCTGTTCCTTTGCACACTGTAAGTTTTGGTAGTGCAAAGGCCTGAACAGAGCAGCTGGGAATGCTGCCACTAATTTTCCAATTACCCGAGCCACATGTCTAATAGAAGGGTGATTATTAACAATGAGTTACCTGCAGGCTTCAATTTACTCTAATTGGTTGCCCCGAAGCAGAGTCACTGACATGTGTACTGAGTTAATGGTGAATGCCAAATAGTCAATTATCATAGATGTCACCAATTTAAACTTAACTTGATGGATTATGTAACCTATCTTTTCGAAAAAGAGCTTTGTAACTGACACAGATAATTCAGCTAATTCGAAACTCCTCCCCATGACTAAAATGTCATCCAAATATGCCATGACAATGTGATTCTGTGCTCTGAGTAACCCCAGGACTGGTTTTAGCAATTTTGTGAATAATAATAATAATAATAATAATAATAATAACTTTATTATGGACTCAAGGTCCAGACAAGGGGCAACATTACATTAAAAAATGCATTGCATCTCAAATATCATAAATATATATAAAATCATGGTAAATCACATAAAAACATCATAATTTATATATTTAAAAAAAACCCACAATACTTAAGTTAAAAATCCACAGTAAAAAATGATCAATGTTGTACAACGAGACAACGATACCAGTGTCTCCACAACTGGGATTTGTAGCGTGTAGTGCTAACCCTTATGTTTATCAAGGCCACAATAAGCTTATTTTTAGTCATTTATCCTGCAAATGAATTTATACATGTGTTGTCTTAGGATAGCATCTAGAGTACTGACTCCTGCAGCCACAAGCATATAACTGGCACGACACCATCTTGGTTGCCTTAGCAGTGTTGTCATGGCATTGTTATATGCAACCTTTAGTCTCAGCATACTTGTCTTTAAATAGTTCGACCACAGGTGCGCAGTGTAGAGGGGTGTGCAGTATGCTCTAAATAGTGACATCTTCACCACATCTGCACACGCACCAAATTTACGCAAGAGGATATTCGCCGGTATATACAGCATGCGTCGTTGCCTATAAATATCCTCATCATCTGTCATTTGTTCTGCAATAATATGCCCTAGATATTTTATCTTATTACAGACACTAAGAATGTTGTCAGACAATTTAAAATCAGGATATTTTAGGCTTTTATCCTCTTTGGTTCTACAGACCATAACAGCACTCTTACTAGCATTATATTTAATGTCATGTTTCAAACCATACACGGAACATGCAGTAAGGAGCTGCTGGAGACCAGCGCTAGATGGACTAAAGACCACAAGATCATCTGCATACATAATATGGTTCACTAGAATATTACCAATCACGCACCCAGTGTTACAGGCTTTCAATTGTTTAGACAGATCATCAATATATAGATTAAAAAGGACTGGGGATAAAATTCCTCCTTGTCTAACACCTTTGCTAACCCCAAATGGGGCTGAGACCCTATTGCCCCATTTTATTTGCATAGTCTGGTGGGCATACCAGTAGGCCAGTATTCTCACAATGTATTTAGGCACCCCTCTTTGACACATTTTACCAAACAGCTTTCTGTGATTAACACGGTCGAAGGCTTTGGAAGCATCAATAAAGCACATAAGGATTGAAGAGTTTTTGCCTCTATATTTGTTTACAATCTCCTTTAGGGCATATATGCATAAGTCAGTGCCATGTTTAGCTTTAAAGCCAAACTGGTTATCTGTGGAGTTAACAAACTCATGTATTCTATCCAGCGGAACTCTTTCTAAAACTTTTGACAATATGCTGGCTAAAGCTATGGGCCTGTAATTATTTAGACTGCCTACTTTACCCGCTTTGTCCTTAACAACCGGCACTAACAGGACAGACAACATTGAGTCTGGTAACATGCCATGAATCATAAAGCCAGTAAAACAAATAGTCTGGGAGCTGAAGTTAATCCATTAGGCAATGCTTTATACTGCCACAACTGATCCATCCAGTTAAACCTCAAAAATATCCTGTGATGTTCATGAATGGCCACTGAATAGTAATCATCTTTGAGGTCAATGCTTGCCATATAACAAACCTTGGAAAGCAGTTGTTTAGCAGTGCCAAAAGTTTGCATTTTGAAATGTTTATACTGCACAAAGGTGTTAAGCTCTGTCAAATCTAGTATAATTCTACATCCTCCATCCTTCTTTTGCCTAGTAAAGGTATTTGACACAAACTGATAAGACTTACGCCTCACCCTCTCAATTACCCCTTTATTGAACAAAGAGTCAAGTTCTCTAATACACTCCTGTTGTAAAAACACAGAAATACGGCCAGGTGTATGCTGAGTGGTTGGAGGCAAGTCAGAAATGAACTCAATTTGGAAACCTTGAATACTATGCGGTAATAACGGGTTAGATGTTATCCACTGTCATTCATGTAAGAAAAATTGCAATCTCCCCCCAACTTGTAATGCATCCATTGCAGTCTCACCTACCTTAGAGCTTACCGGTGGTAAGGTCGCTGCTTCTGCCCCCGAGGTCTGGGGGGTAGGGCTGCTGGAGGGCACCGCATCTTGAACATGACCTGGCTTGGGTCCTGCCCTGAAAAAGGCCTCTGCGTTTGTTGCTCAGCACCATGTCCACCATAGCCAGTGAACTGTTTGGTATGCAGAGGAGGATAGGGTTACAGTCTCCAGAAAGACGATACCTTCGGAGGCACCTTCGTGAGACCAACATCCTTTGAAACCTCAACAAGTTCTTTAACCTGTTTGGTCAGGTTTTCTCCAAACAGGAGGTTTGGGGGTTGTATATTCCCCGGCTTATATAGCCCAACAAATTTAGGATTTATAGCAGGATGGATGGCATTCTTTCTAATGCAATTGATTTCAAAATGTGCATTGCACATTAATGCCATCGCGTCCTGCTGTGCATCTAAGAGAGGCGTCCCCTCCACTGACCTAGCAAAGGCCGTGATGCCCGAGGCGAGTAGCCGGAGTACTCTTTGGAGTTTAACCTCTTGGGCTCGGACGCCCCCTCCAATGTGCCCCCAAATGGCTTGGTTAACAATGGGGACACTCAGTGAGGCACAGTTTAGTGGAGTGTTATACCTGGCAGTTGTCTCCTCCATCGTTTGTTCTTGGAGTGGATGGGAAGCCATGTAATTAATGTTCACAGCAAGCTCTTCGTCCAATGACTCACCTGTGAGTGCTGGGACCGCAAATGTGGATGCAATAGACAGCACTCCTGATAGTCTCTCTAGCCCAACCATGCCTCCGTACTCTGGGTCAGCATAGTACTCACCTTGTTTGCTCCCGTCATCTGACAGTGAGATATTATGCAGCCCTGACACAGGTGCTGCTGCCTCAGGTTCCATATACTCCCCGGGCTCCGATAGCTCCGTCCTTTGGAGAATATCGTGCTGGAGTAACCTCTCCACAAGGCTCTCCAGATGGGCCAGCCTGCCGGTATCACTGCCCTTAGAAGGAGGGGACTCTTCCACCTCCTGGCCCAACTCCTCTGAGTCCAGGACCCTCACAGACCTTTTAGTAGTTTTTCTCCCCCGTGGAGTAGCCAAGGCGCTTTCTGGCAGCACCAAGTCTGTAGCCGCTGGCTGCTTTGCCAGCGGCCCTGGAGGCGAATTCGGCGGTCGCACGCTGCCCGCAGGCCTGTGGTCTTCCGCAGCCGGTTTGGTCGCGGCTCGCCTCTTAGACATATCTCCCACAATCCGAATCTGAAAATATGTTAAAACGAAACACACTCCGGACCGGGTGCAACGACTTCAGCTAAGTGTTTTAAACACTTACCCGAGTCTTTTAAACTTACCCGCTGGAAGGAGCGACGTTCCCGCCAGCCAGTCGTTGCACAATGCGTCAGACGTAATGACGCGCATGCGTGGGGACGGCCTTCTTCACGTAGTCACTCACGTGACTCCGAAGTAAAATTGTATTCAGACATTATTGCTGTAGGTGATTGAGTTGAGAGAGCAGAGTATATCGGAGTCTCACCTGAACCAGAAACATTTGATTAGGATAATTTTATTAGAGAAACCCTTTCGAATTTAATTTGGCTGCATGCACATTATAACGGAGTTACATTAATTTATTAGGAGCTACAGTCTTCAGTTTCGCCCTGAATCTTATTCCACACTCATATATTAAACAATTCTGCTTCCTCTCCAGAGATCTTCACATCATGGACCAGTGACAGAGACATATCTCTGTAAAAATAGAGACCTTAGAATGTTTTGTGTTGAATTTCAATTTTCTCCTGGAACTGAACTATTTTGGAAAATTAATTAAAAGTTTGACCCACCAAGTCAATAATGTACCAATTAACTAATCCAGCAAAACAAAAAAGGAAGATCAGGCTTCAGGTATTAACCCCATTATATAAAGTTATACAGTAAAGTAGATGAGAAATGAGATCAATGATTATGTACTATACATTGCTTGACTCCAGCTGTGTGGAATATTAAAAATTGTTTGAAGCATCCATTTCTGGGCAACATTTTTTGCATATCACAAATATTTTGATTTATTAAAAAGAATTACAGTTTATTTTATTTCATACGGAAACAACCAAAGCTATTTTTGCAATATCCTTAATTATAAATTATCAACTGTTTCTCAACAACATAATAAACGCTAAAAAGGTTAACTATGCGTCCCAAACAAGCCATGTTGCTTAGTTTAGTTTAGTTTAGAAATACAGCGTGGAAGCAGGCGCTTCGGCCCACCGAGTCCGAACTGTCTAGCGATCCCTGCACATTAGCACCATCCACCGCACACTAGGGACAATTTACATTTTCACCAAGCCAATTAACCTACAAACCTGTGCGTCTTTGGAGTGTGGGAGGAAGCCGAATATCTTTGAGAAAACCCACGGGGTCACGGGGAGAACATACAAACTCCGTACAAACAGCACCCGTAGTCGAGATCGAACCCGGGTCTCTGGCGCTGCAAGCACTGTGAGGCAGCAACACTACCGCAGCGCCACCGTATCGCCCTTGATTAAAATCTGTTCACATAATATTAATTATGAACAGAGCATGCTTCTCATTAAACAAATACACATTTCTTGGTGTCAGTGGGAGGGAAGGGAATTTACTTCACCTGTTTGCAACTCTACATTTTAAGGATTCAATAATGAACTGCCTCCATCTTGGAGCTTCCCTTATTTTACCTGTGCTTTTCTTCCTCAGAGTACAGGCCCAGTAAATGGAGTTTAGTTTTAATTTAATTTAGTTTTAGTTTAGAGATATAGTATGGAAACAAACCCTCTAGTCCACCGAGTCCACACTGAACACTGATCACTGATCTCACTTTCACATCCACTCCCTACAAGTTACGGGCAATTTACACAGGCCAATTAACGTGCAAAACCACATGTCTATGGTATGAGGAGGAGACGTTCTTTCAGGAAGGAGATAGAGCTTGGTGAATCTATGGAATGCTTTGCCACAGAAGGCTGTGGAGGCCACATCAGTGGATATTTATAAGGCAGAGATAGACAAATGTTTGATTGGTACGCCACCAGAGGCGCCACACGATTGGCAGCCCCGCCAACATTCTGTCTGTTTTTAACTTTTTAAAATTTTTAGTGTGTTAAATGTTTGTGTAAATGTTCTCTGGTTTGTTTTATGTGGGGGGAGGGGGAAACATTTTATTTTCAGTTTCTTACCTTGCCAGAGATGCGATTGTTTTCCGGGTATAAATGTCCGGTCACTCTGCAGCCTACCATCGATAGAGCTGGAGGCGTCCTCAGACTGACTTGAGCCCCAGGGCATGGATAACATCAGAGCTAATCCCTTGCCTGAGATATCTCCAACAGTGGCCTGCAGACTTAGCATCAAGAGCTCTCAGTCTCGAGAGAGGCTGAGTCAGGAAGCTTCAATGACGCAGAGGCTCAACCAGCCCTAATCAGAGGTTTGATCACCGGCACGGGTGAGCTGACATCCCCCCGATGCAGGAGCTGATCACCCCTATGCGGAGGGCCCAAATGGCACCGGCCACGGAGTCAAGATCGTCCCGTCACCAGAGGGCTCGCTGCCCCGGACTGTGGGAGAGCATAGAAGGGAAGAGATTTTAATTTTTTTTCGCCTTTCATCACAGTGAGGCATGTAGAGGAGTCACTGTGGTGGATGTTTATGTTAAAATGTATTTTATTCCATTGCTTTTTATTTGTATGACTGACTTGGGAAATTAAATTCCTCATATGTTGCAAAACATACTTGGCTAATAAAGTATTATTGAAGAAAGGCTGAATCCTGTGGAGGTGGCACTGAATCAATAGACGGTAGCCATAAAGGACCTTGAAAAACTAGCCATAACAAGTGCTCAGACTACGGCAAAAGCTTATCACAGAAAACCAATGTCTAACTGAATTACTGGGCAAAATAACTGAGAAATGTACTGAATTGGAAGGTCGACAGAGAAGACAGAACCTAAGAATTGCAGGTATTGCAGAAGGGAAAGAGACAGATCAAGATCCCCGAGAATTTACTGCAAATCTACTGCAAAAGGTTTTATTTCTGGATCAAAAGCCTTTACTTGCCCGAGCACACAGAGTGATGAGACGCTAGACAAGACAAAGTGCTCCCTCAAGACGAATGATAATAAAAGTCCAGTACGACCATGTTCTGGAGGAGATAATGCAAAAAATTGCAAGAAACAGAAATCTTACATTTGAAGGATATGGGATCAGTATTTATTGAGACCATCCAGCAGAGGTCTCCAGGAAACGAAAAGCGTTTAATGAGACCAAAAGAATCTTGAGGGAAGTGAAGAATTTGAAATATGGTCTGAGGTATCCAGCTACCCTCAGAGTCACTTACAATCAGAATGAACACTTTTTCACCAATCCTGTGGAGGCACTGGACTTTGCCCAGACGATTAAGGTTCGAGAGGATGCTTGAATAATACTTTTAAAACTGAACTTCATCATTGAATAAACTGACTTTGCAGGACTGGATGGAATTAAAGTCGAGACGAAGGAAGCTGGAGAAAGATGTGAATCAGAAACTCTCCCACGGATACTATCGGTCTGCTCCTGGGCCTGGCCAAGATGGCCATTCGCGGGTCCAGGCAGCAGGCAGTCGACGGCTGCACAGCAGTCGGCTGCTTGCCCCTTTTCCGGGGTTACGTCCGTGCCCACGTGTCCCTAGAGAGGGAATACGTGGTGTCCACGGGGACTGTGGAGGCTTTACGTGAACGCTGGTCACCGCAGGAGGTCGAATGTATTATTGATAAAAATGTTAATATTTTAATTTGAGAACTTTCTTTGTAAAATGGCAATATTGGCATTCTCTGATCGTGTTACTGCTTTGTATTTGTTTATTCTGAATAAAAGCATTTTGTAAAAAAAAATAAAAAAATGGATACTAATAATTAGTATAACTGCATTACTAATACAAATAACTAATAAATACTAAAATTATAGTGTGGTATCTTTACTAATCAGTTAATAATTATCACTAATGACTAATACTTACTTATAATGGAATGATTAGAGTCAAATATAGAGTTTGATTTCATTTGCCCTCCTTGGAAACCTTTTTTCTTTTTTATTATTAATTTTTATTCTTATTTTCTTTTTTCCTTTCTTTTCGTTTTTTATTATATTTTCAAACAAATTTTAAATATGTGTATCCTCACATTTCCGACTATTGGAACCCGAATGTTTTAAAATCCAATATCCCCGGTAAAATACTGCTATGGAATAAAAATTCCAAGAAACCAAAGAGCTGGTTAAGTTGGTAACATCAACTACGGAAGTTGGTAGATGGTTAGCCATGCTAGTATGGCTAGCACTAACTACACTAATACTAGATGTAGTTTTTTCCTTCTTTGTGCACAATACTAATTTCTTAACCTATCCTCTTTTCTTCTCTATTATAATCTATCATTATTATTTTCAGTTTGAATGGAGTTACAAATTGGATCAAAGGAGATATACACGTGAGAAACATTCAAGGGTCTTAAAATTTGTCTATTCGGAGTTGGGGTGTAAGGTCGGGTCTGTCGAACTGAACCATTGGCTCTATTATAGACCCCCATAGACAAAAGATGCAAGATTTATGAATGAATAAGGGGAATGAAGGAATAACGTTTTGTAGCTGGAACGTTAAAGGTATTAATGAACCAATTAAGAGAGGTAAAGTACTAGCACATTTAAAAGCAATTAAAGCTGATGTGATTTTTATTCAAGAAACACATTTAAAAAAAGATGCCGAGCATAGGCTGAAAGCTAAATGGATGGATAAAACGTATCATTTTTCTTTTACACACAAATCCAGAAGCGTAGCAATATTATTTCGTAAAGGCAATTTATTTAAACATACATCAACTATAACTGACAGTGACGGTAGATACATTATTGTAATAGGAGAATTAAATGCACAAAAAATGATTTTTGTCAATGTTTATGGATTAAACTTTGATAGTCCACTGTTCTTTAAGAAAATATTTAATAACATCCTGGAAATAGCACAACATAACTTAATAATTGGAGGAGATTTAAATTGTACATTAGATTCTTATTTAGAAAGATCCACAAGACAAAGGAAAACCAAATCCCATTCCAGTGATTTATTAAATGCATATATGGATACTAATAATATTAAAGATGTTTGGAGAATAGAAAATCCAACTGGATGAGAATATTCATTTTATTCACCTGTACATAAAACCTATTCAAGAATAGATTATTTTTTGGTTGACGCTAAATTTATCTCACTTACTTATAATTCAAAATACCATAGTATTTTACAATCTCAGATCATGCACCTTTAACATTTATGATTACAATAAATGGTACAATGGAAAAACAGGGACAATGGAGATTTAACCCACAAATTTTAAAAGACAAAGTAACTCAGGAATATATTATAGAACAGGTCAAGATTTTCTTTGAAATAAATGATAAACTGGAAATATATTCTTCCCTATTATGGGAAACTTTTAAAGCATATGCCCATGGAATTATGATTTCTTCTCAAGCCTTTTATAATAAAGAAAATCGGAGGGAACAACAAGAATTGGAAAAGGAGATTAAGCAATTAGACACAGAGAATGTGGCTAATCCATCCATGACAAAACATAACAAAATCGCTGCACTGAAATATCAATTAAATAAAATATACTCAGATCAAGTTGTAAAACTGTATCAATACACTAAACAATTACAATTTGAATTTTGAGATAAACCCCAAATATTATTAGCTCGTCAATTACGGAAAATGGAGGGAGAAAAAATAATCCATAGGATTAAATCATACAATGGCGAACCATTAGTACAACCCAAAGATATTAATGAGAGATTTTTGCAAAATTATAAAAAAATATATTCAATCAAAACGATAGAAAACAGGATAGGAATAGAAGCATTTTTTTAAAAATGTAATCTAAATGGGTTAGAATCACAAAATAGAGAATCACTAAATACTGAAATATCAGTAAAAGGAATCGAAGAATTTATCAGATGATTCAAAAATGGTAAAACACTGGGGCCAGATGGTATTGGTTCGGAATTTTATAAAACATTTTATGATCTGATTGCACCGCGTTTGAAGATACTCTATGAATACATCTATACCCACCAGAAATTACCAGAAACGTTAAATTAATCTATTATAACACTTATACCTAAAATGGACAAAGATCTGGATGACCCAGGATCATATAGAGCTAAAGCTCTTTTAAATACTGATCAAAAGATACTAACAAAAAATATTAGCACAAACACTAAGCACAGTTATCAATTAATTAATTCACCTGGATCAAACAGGATTTATACCAAAATGATATTCCTCATATAACCTGAGGTAATTATTCAATATTATATATTCGAAAAGAGGTACTAATAAAGATCTAGTAATTATATCGTTAGATGCGGAGAAAGCCTTTGACCAGGTGGGATGGTCTTACTTGTTTTCGGTTATGGTAACTTTTAAGTTGGGAGAGAAGTTTACTACTTGGGTTAAATTATTATAAACTAATCCAACAGCCAGAATAATAACAAATCAAATGCTATCAACTAAATTTAATCTATTTTGAGGCTGCAGACAAGGTTGTCCTTTATCCCCGCTACTGTTTGCACTTGTAATAGAACCATTAGCACAACATGTGAGATTACATTCTGAAATATATGGGAATGACACCAGAGATATTGAAAATAAAATCTTCTTATATACGGATGATGTATTACTTTATCTTACAAAGCCGGAAATTAGTATTCCAAATTTATTAAATTTAATAACTGAATTTGGATTATTTTCAGGATATAGTATAAATTGGAATAAAAGTAAACTTATGTCAATAAGGGTAAATAACGTACATATATTACAACAATTCCCCTTTTAAGATAGCAAGGAAAAAAAATCAAATATCTAGGAATTTATGTAACAAAAAGATTCGATTCTTTATTTAAATTTAATTTTCCACTTTTACTGAATAAATTAAAGAAGAATATTTTATATTGGAAAACATTACCTATTTCAATGCTAGGTAGAATGAATGCAATAAAAATGATTTTTCTCCTGCAATTACTATATCTCTTCCAATTGATTCCGATATATCTTCCTAAAAATTTTTTTAAGAAGGTTGATTCTATAGTCACCAATTTTATCTGGATTATAAGTCATAGAATAAATAAAAAACATTTATATAAATCAAAAATAAATGGAGGACTAGCACTCCCAAACTTTATGCTTTATTACTGGGCAGTTAATATTAAAAACATGAATTTTTGGTTAGTAGAGACAGATAAACAACCAATCTGGTTAAAAATGTTGTTAATACGAATCTGATTCCTGACTCAAAATTAATAATATTGGGAATATTAGAAACAGATCAATTAATAACAACGAATCAAAGAATTTTTATTGATTACAATTTAATAATTGGGAAAAAATTAATATTGAAATTCTGGAAAGGTCCTACATCCCCCACAATCAAAATGTGGATTACAGGAATGTCGGAGACACTTAATCTGGAAAGATTAAGCTTGTCCTACTGGACAGGCTGGATCTTTTCAGAGGTATGGTCTCCATTTATTGAATATTTAAAGGGTCAAAATGGCTCGGTGTGAGAACCTGACTGAAGCCTGAATAAAGGAATGGATGAAGAATTATACATAACAAATCATGGATATATCTCCAACGATGGATAACCTGTTTAACACTCCACTCTTTTTTATAGAAATACAAATAAGGCATAACTGTTAATATTAATAACATTAAGAATGTATGTGACAAGTATATTCTTTTAATATGTACTTACGTCTAATAAAAATATTTAACAAAAAAAAAGTATGATTGTGATTGTGATTGACAGAGGTTATGGGGAGAAGGCAGGAGAATGGTGTTGGGAGGGAGAGATGGATCAGCCATGATTGAATGGCGGAGTAAACCTGATGGGCCAAATGGCCTAATTCTACTCCTTTCACATGACCTTATGATCTTATGAAACCGGAGCCCTCGTTAACCCATGCAGTCACTGGGGGAACGTGCAAGTCCTACTCACACAGCAAGGTCAGGACTGTGACATAGCAGCTCTACCAGCTGTGCCACTGTGTCACACTTTATTTTTAGTTCTAGTTTTAGTTTTAAATACATCTATTTTAAAGAAATCTGCATTAAAACACATCAAGTTCGACTCCAAATGGGAACGCTCTCTATGTTACATAATTAAAAAAAAACTAGGTGAGAAAAGATCTGTTTAAAGTTGCATAAACTAGAAAAGACATCAAATATAATGTTGCAGTCTTCTCTAGACATCCTGATATAGGCTTCAAAATAATTCTCCAATATCTGGATGAGTAGAAGAATCTTGGTAGGTGCAGTACAGTAAGAAATCGACAGCAGAGAAGGCATTATTTTCCATATTTTTCAAAAGGATTTCTGTGTCTACAGCACCAGTCCCTGTGGTTTCGATTTTCTGAAAAGTGAAAATGAGATTGTTTTATTGTCGATAGTTGTGCTCACAAAGATTTCTCAGCAAAACCCTTAGGAATTATTCAGTGTAATCAGCGGATTTGGTTAAGGATCCTAAAGGGAAGCATACTGATTAGTTTTGATACTTGCAACACGAAAAGAAGACACAAAAAGAAGATAGAAAAAGTGCTGTAGTAACTCAGTGGCTCAGGCAGCATCTCTGGAGGACATGGACAGGTTTTGCAACATACACTGTTTCCTCACTTACAGTAGCTCTCTTGGTTAATATTGATGCAGGAAGATATTCGGTCGGTGACCCTCCAGCTCAATCGTGACAGAGCCAGTTGATTTAGTGGCATGTTATTTGCGATGTAGCATTGAGACCTGAGGAGTCTAGAATTAGAATTAGAATTTCTTTATTTGTCATTCAAAACAAGTTTGAACAAAATGTCATTACCATGCAGTCATAACAGTAAAACACACAGTTAATACAATTTAACGCAACCATCCAGCACAGTGACTCTCCTCCAGGCATTTCCTCACTGTGATGGAAGGTAAAAAAAAGTCTTATCTCTTCCTTGCTTCTTCTCCCGCGGTCAAGCAGTCCAACTGCTGTGTCAAGATGATCGAGTCTCATCTTAGATGGACCCTTGGACCCAGCAAATGAGTATCACTGCAGTGCCCTGCTGAATGAATGGGACTTCAAAACAGATCAAAATGGTGTACAAATAGATTGAGCGGAACATGTTATAAGGAAGCTGAATGGATATCTGGGTGAGGAAGGTTTATTGGGCTGAAGGGTAAGGCACAAGAGCCGGCCTAAATGAAAATCAAAACTGTAGATGCTGGAAATAAACAAAACAGAAAGTGCTCAAAACACTCAGCAGGTCAGACAAAATCTGTGGAAAGAGAAAGTCATTGTTTCAGGTTTGAGACCACTCAACAGAACTGTGGAAAAGAGACCAAACAAGTCTTGATTCCCCAACTCTGGCAACAGAATCTGTGCATTGACAGATCAAGTTTGAGCATGTAATCAGAAAACTGTGTCGCCAGTAAAGGTCTGAAAGGCTGGAAAGGCACATTTTGCACATGAGGCTGTAGTCAGTGAGATCACTGCCGAGAAGTTTTTTTGTAACTAAATGTTTAGCCTTCCTCACAGTTGTTGATGTTGGAATGTTTGTGTGATAATGCACTCACTATCAGCTGTGTTTCGGACCCAATTTTAATGTTCAATCGTACTGTGCTGTGATATCTACTTCCCAGGGGATCATTTTCTTCGAGATCATTTATTAAACTTGTCACGTTAGACATCACGAGATTCAAAACAACTCGTTCCCCAATTTGCTCCGTGATGTGCTGCTTTCATAGATTTTTTTCTGATACGCCCGACTAATGCAGTCTCAAGGTGATCATTTTTAATTTGATTAACCAACCTACGTGAATATTACAAATACCTGTGAATAATGTGTTACTCTTATCATTCAGACTCATTAATTGTTGGTTCTTTTCTCAACAGCCTGCCTACTATTTGGGTGGTGATGGAGAGGTGGTGGGGGGTGGGAGGGGGGGGGGTGGTTGGAGCGATTGGTCTACAAAAAACTCCAAACAATATTATGAGCAAAAATCAAACCACTGAAGGAACTCAGTGGGTTAGGCAACATCTGTCGAGAGGTATGGTCTCTCCACAGATACGGAGAGATACAGGCAGCACAGTGGTGCAGTGGTAGAGTTGCTGCTTTACAGCGCCAAAGACTCAGGTTCGATCCCGACTACGGGTGCTTCTGTACAGAGTTTGTACGTTCTCCCCATGACTGCGTGCACTTTCTCCGAGATCTTTGGTTTTCTCGCACACTCCAAATACGTACAAGTTTGTAGGTAAACTGGCTTGGTGTATGTGTAAATTGTCCTTAGTGTGTGTAGAATAGTGTTATTGTGCGGAGATCGCTGGTCAACGCGGACTCGGTGGGCCGAAGGGCCTGTTTCCGCGCTGTATCACTAAACTAAACCAAGCAAAAAAAAAGGCGACAATGTTTTGGGTCAGGCTCTTCTTCAGACCCATGCTTCTTGACCCATTGAGTTCCTCCAGCAGTAGTTTTTTTTTGTTCAAGATACCAGTGCCTGCAGTCTCCTGTGACTCCTTTTGCTCCCTTGCTATTTTCAACTTCCACCTGTGAACTCAAAATATTTTAAGCCTAGATTTTCTTGTACATTCATACTTTTTGCATGTCTTATTAGCTGAACTGCAGCCTGTTGTTCCAAGAAGCTAAATATCCCTGAACATTATGGGTGGTAATGTGGTACAGTGGTAGAGTTGCTGCCTTACAGCCCCGGAGACCCAGGTTCAGTCCTAATTATGGGTGATGTCTCCATGGAATTTGTACGCTCTCCCCGTGACATGTGCGAGTTTTCTCTGGGTGCTCAGGTTTCCCCCCGTGTTCCAAAGGATTGTAGGTTAATTGGTTTTGATTTGTAGGTTAATTGGTTAATTGGTTTCGGTAAAATTGTTAATTGTCCCTAATGTGTGTAGGATAGTGTAAGTGTACGGGATCACTGTTCGGCATGGACTCTGTGGGCTGAAGGGCCTGTTTCCGTGCTGTATCTCCAAATTAAACTAATTACCCCATTACAGAGACAGCCAATGCAAATCACTTGTTTATCTTGATATCTGCAGTAGACGGCCTGTCCCACTTGGACGACCAAATCCACAAGTTTAGAAGACCCTAGACAAGTTGAAAAAAATGTCAAGGGACATGGATAGGACAGGTTTGGAAGGATATGGACATTGGAGGGATAGAGATAATGCAGGCAGGTGGGACACGTGTAGCTGGGAAATGTTGGCCAGTGAGGGCAAGTTGAGCTGAAGGGCCTGTTTCCACACTGTATCACTCTATGACTCTATGACAAGTTGGTTCCTGTTTCCATGTTGTATACCTCTGTGATTCCAGGTCTTCTTGTCTAAAAAAGAGGCAGGCCAGGGCCTTCACTTGACATCACCGGAATCGCAGCAACCTCAATCCCCAGAGACGCGTGATCATATTATGCAATGCAGCGTCTTGTGTAGAGCTTGAATCAACAATTGTCTGAGCCACAATTCATACACTAGAACAGCTTTCTGCCCGGCATTAATGACCAATATACAGGACTTAATTGTAGTCAATTTTATTAGCGACATAATTATAAAGAAATTATCTTGTGGGCTTCAGGAATTGACATTAAAATGCAAGGGACAATCATACATTTCTGGAGATAATTCAAGTCCCAGCACTCAGCAGTTACAACTCTATTGAATTTCACTTACCTTCTATTGGTCATAATGAACATTTTAAACTGGTTTATGCTGATGTGGCAAATCTCTTGAAGAATAAGACTTGCACGTAGCCTCATTCTTCAATGTGCTCAACATAATTGTGGTGACTGTAACACCAAGGGTAAGCCAGGCAAAAGCACACAAGTACCTTCATACTTTAAGTAGCTCCCAGTCAAAAGTCAAAAGTGTTTTTTGTTGTCATATGTCCCGAAACGGAACAGTGAAATTCTAATGGGCCTGTCCCACTGTACGAGGTAATTCAAGAGTTCTCCCGAGTTTTCCCCTGATTCGAACTAGGATAACGTCCGTAGTGGGTCCGTAGGAGTTTGTGGATGTCTCGTAGAGGCTCGTACGAGTAAAAAGTAACCATTTTTTTCATCACAAGTATTTTTTTACTCGTGGACATTTTTCACAGTGTTGAAAAAACGTCACGAGTTTACCAGATTTCCTGTGTACCTACCATTACTCGTACAAGCCGCTATGAGACATCCACGAACTCCTACGGACACGCTGTGCACATTCTCCGAGTTTGAATCAGGGGAAAACTCGGGAGAACTCTTGAATTACCTCGTACAGTGGGACAGGCCCTTAACTTGCAGCATCACAACAGATATTTCTCCTTGTAGAACTGTCTGTATCATAATAATTTATCTTCTTTTAAATTTCTATAAAAATGGTGACCACTGTTCATTGCCACAGACAGCTGTGGAGGCCAAGTCATTGGATATTGTGAAGGCAGAGATTGTCAAGTTCTTTCTTAGAAAGGGTGACAAGGGTTATGGGGGAAAGGCAGGAGAATGGGGTTGAGAGGGAAAAATAGATCAGTCATAATTGAATGGCAGAGTAGACCTGATGGACCAAATGGCTTAATTCTGCTCCTGTGACTCATGAACATGAACACTCTATTGAATATTAAACATAGAATATCATACATGACATAACAATTTTAAACATAACATTGGTAAGCCCCAAAACACCACCATTCTAAAAAATCATAGCTCACATGATTTTGTCCTCAATTTTACTTCCTTGCTGTTCTCATAGTCCTAACACTTAATGACCCAAAGTCATAAGGAATAGTAGAATTAGGCCAGTCGGCCATCGTCTACTCCGCCATTCAATCATGGCTGATCTATTTCTCCCTCCTAACGCCATGCCCCTGCCTTCTCCCCATAACCTCTGACACCCATAATAATCAAGAATCTGTCTATCTCCAAAATATATAAAATATCCACTGACTTGGCCTCATCAGCCTTCTGTGGCAAACAATTCCACCCTCTGACTAAATAAATGTTTCCTCATCTCTTTCCTAAAAGAACGTCCTTTAATTCTGAGGATATGACCTCTAGTTCTAGACTCTCCCACTAGTGGAAACATGAAGTCCTTCAATTTGAGCCGAGGTCAAGGCCATGAGGTCAAGACCGAGAATTCCAACGATTTACTGTGGTTAAGTGATTTTTTTTCCTCATCTCTGTTAATAAATTAAAATCATACCCTTTGTTTCCAGGCTCCCTCAGGAGTGGTAGCTACTGTACTTCTCAGCATCTACTTGGTCATGCTCCCACAACATCTGCTGTTCACAGTAATGACAATAATAATTATTATTTTGGTGAGGAAACAAGCTGAGTCGGCTTCTCATGTCTACAAAATAATGAGGAGGGGAATATTCTCACTGATGTATCAAACATGGGAAGAGGCAAAAAAAAAAAGACACAAAGTGCTGGAGTAACTCAGCGGGTCAAGCAGCATCCCTGGAGAAAATGGATAGGTGACGTTTTGAGTCAGGACTCTTCTTTGTGTGAAGTGGCCACCTGGATTACTGAGGTTTGAAAGGTTGAGGTTCAGTCAGATTCAGATAAAAGAATAGGCATGTGCCTCAGGTCGATGACAGGTACCCGATGGTCTGATTCAGAGAACTTTATCCACCTTCCCAACTGCCCTTGCTCCCCAGCCCCCCCACCCCCCCCACCCCCCCCCCCCCGAACCACCACCTCCGAGCTTCCCCCACTTAGCCAGTCGGTTTGCATACATACATAGATTATGACCTAATCCTCACCATGCCAAATATCAACAAGATTGATGTTGATGGGATGCTTGGATATACAAGGGTTTCTGCAATTGCAACACATACTTGTCATGAACAATTATCTGTCCCATTGTTTACTGAGGTTAAACTCACCTTGCAGGCCATGCAATCAAGATTTTCCAAAACTTAAAATGCAAGCACAGATTACAAGGACCTAGGGTTGAAGTAAATAGATTTCTTCATCTCCTCTCCTTCCCAAAGATTGCATGGGATCCAAAAAAGAGATAGCTGACTGGGTAGAAAATTGTCTTCATGGAATGAAGCAGAGGATGATGGTGGAAGGATATTTATTGGTTCTCGTGGTATGTGAGTAGTTGTGTGCCTCAGGGTTTGGTGCTGGTGCATTGCTGTTTCTCATCCGTATCAATGATTGGGATGACAACCTACATGACATGATTAGCAAGTTTGCAGATGACACTAAGTGGGTGGAATTGTAGATAGTGAAGATGGTTGTCGAAAATTGCAGCAGAATCAAATACACAGGACTAGATGTTAAGAAGTCCCTTGTGCCAGTAGGTGGGGAGCATTTCACGACATTCATTGATTGCTGAGAGTGGTCGATGCTCAACATCAGGGGGGGGGGTGGTGGGGTGCGGTACGTATAGGTATATCTTGGCCTGGGTAACTTTCAGGACAGTTGGGCACAGGACACATCATCAATGTTGTACCCTTGCATCACTGGGTGTTTCGGCCTTTTAACACTATACACCCTCCACAAGGGCGGCCCGCTGCCGGTTGAGCACTTGGGATTTAATTTAATTCGGAGAAATGTGAGATCTGGGGAGTGTTGTGGAGTGGAGGGATGAAGGAGTGCAGGTGCATTGTTCCTTGAAAGTGGCATCATAGGTGGATAGTGTGGTCAAGAAGGTTTTTGGCACTTTGGCCTTCATCAGTCAGAGTGAAGTTGAGAGGTTAAGTTACAGTTATATAAATGTGGTGAGGCCACATTTAGAGTATTTTCTTCAGTGTTGGTCACCATGTTATGGGAAAGATGTTGTCAAGCTTGAAAGGGTTCAGAGAAAATGTACTAAGATTTTGCCAGGACCTGAAGGACTGACCTATAGGGAGAGGTTGAGTAGGCTGGCACTTTATTCATTGGAGTGAAGGAGGTTGAGGGGTAATCTTATAGAGGAGTTCAAAATCATGAGAGTAATAGTTTGGGTATAAGCAAATAATATTTTGCCCAGAGTAAGGGAATTGAGAACCATAGGACATAGGTTCAATGTGAGGGGGGGGAGGGGGAGGGGGGGGGGGGGGAGCAGCGGGATTTAATAGGAACCTGAGGGGTAACTTTTTTACACAAAGTGTGGTGCATGTATGGAGCCAGCTGCCAGAGAAGGTAGTTTTAGTTTAATTTAGTTTAGTTTAGTGATACAGCGCGGAAGTACGCCCTTTGATCCACCGAGTCCGCGCCGACCAACAATCCTCGCACATTATCACTATTCTACACACACTAGGGATAATTGTACACTAATACCAAGCCAATTTACCTGCAGACCTGCACTTCTTTGGAGTGTGGGAGGAAACCAAAGATATCGGAGAAAACCCACGTGGTCATGGGGAGAACATTCAAACTCCGCAGTCAGGATTGAACCTGCGTCTCCGGTGTTGGAAGCACTGTAAAGCAGCAATTCTACCACTGTGCCACCATGCTGCCATAGTTGAGGCAGGTACTCTTGCAACATTTAGACAGGCATATGGATACGGTAGGTTTAGAGGGATGTGGGACTAGTGTGGATGGGGCATGAGGCATGTTGGTGTGCATGGGCAAGTTGGGCCGAACGGCCTATTTCCATGCTCTATGAATCAATAAAAGTGTCAACTTCCCTAAACCATCCTTGTAACTGTGGTCCATCATGCCAGGATCCATTCTCATGAATCTTTTCGGGATCCTCATCTTAAGTGTTGTCTCCCTAGTGCCAGCTCAAGGATGTATTTGATCAGCATAAGACACACTGAGAGGGTAGGGGGTGTAGCCAGAAGTTGTAGTCCATACTGGGACCTGTGACATAGGTCGGAAGGCATATCAGGTTCTGCAAAAATAATTTAGGGCATTAGGTCGTAAAATTAAAAAAACAGGACCTTCATGATTGTAATCATAAGAATACACCAATAGACAGAGTGGTAAAGAAGGCATGTGGTATGCTTGCCTTCATCAGTCTGGTCATTGTGTATAAGAGTCAGGAAGTCATGTTGGTGAGACCATATTTCAAATATCATGTGCATTTCTAGCCAGCACATTACAGGAAGCTTTGGAGAGGGTGCAGAGGTTTAACTGCATGCTATGTGGATTACTGAACCTTAATGCTCATCATTCCCCAGAACTTAAGCCAGCAATCCATGCATCCTTATCTTAACGGAAACCCACTGCTCGAGTAAATTATCCCAGGCAATTTTGGAAAGGGTTCACCCTCTCAGCGTTTAATGTAAATGATATTCCAGCGTACTTTGAGATAATTAAAGTCCTCCTTCATATCAGCGCTACAGTTTTTGCACTTCTCTGTAATGCCCTTAAGGGCCTGTCCCACTTGGACATCATTTGCGAGTCACGCAGATGGCATGCAAAGATTTTGTACATCCCAACATCCTGCGGGTGCCGTGCGCGACTGCACATCACCGCCTCCATCACCACACACCACGCAGAGCGTAATGAGCACCATGTGTGCAACATGTGCGCGTTACGATGCGTGCGTCGTGCGTCGTGCGTCGTGACACGTAAATGATGTCGTGTGAAGACTCACAAATGACAACCAAGCGGGACAGACCCTTTACTCTCGGTCCCATCTCTGCCATTTATCATGTGTAGGAAGGAACTGCAGATGCCGGTTTCACCTATTCCTTCTCTCGAGAGATGCTGCCTGGCCCGCTGAGTTACTCCAGCATTTTGTGTCTCTCTTCTGCCTTTTATCATTTAGTATATCACCCACATGTCTCTCCTCAGCCAACTAGCTCCACAGGAAATATCCTCGTCCCTCGTTTGGCTGCTGTAAATTTAATGGATGCACGGCAGAAGCTTATTTCCCTGATGGTGTTTTGCTAAAAGCTACTGAAGGTCATCATCATGCATTTTAACAGGGCTTGGGGTAGGTCTTCAAGACGGTTTGGATCAAACTGAAATAGATCTCATGCACTGACTATTTATTTATTCATTATCTTACTAAGTTTTCTTCTTTCAAAACTTGCTCGCTCTCTGCTAAAGAAAAAAAAATGTTATGTCCACAGGAACTGGCACAGTTCATGGGATTCACGATGATCTTTGCTTTATAGAATACAAAAACTTCAGGTAATCATCCATGGATTTGTTCTGCAAGCTAATGATAAAGATAAAGGGCTCCGAATGCCTCCCTCTGGTGATGGAAGACAAACCAAAGAGTTATAACCCTGGAATTATAGCCAGACCACTTAGGAATAAAATCCAGAAGCACTTTATCTGAAAAGAGATGATGTGAATTTTAAATTAAATTCCCAGAATGTTCTGCAGATGTGCCTGACCCGCTGAGTTCCTCCAGCAGTTTGTTTTTTTTTGCTGAAGATTCCAACATCTGCAGTCTCTCCTATCCCCAAAAGATAGCAGCTGTTGGATTCAATTTTAGCAGACCAAGAATGAAAAGATTTTGCCAATAAGGAACATTAAAGGCAAGAACAGCACAGGTAAATGGTGTTTGAGTGCATGCAATACAATCTCTCTATG